>JAHTLZ010000213.1:2760979-2772912 GCA_023846285.1 Phrynocephalus versicolor | reverse complement strand
GCTTTTTTCTACACTAGACTAGCCAGCACTATTATGTGCCTGTCTTTCATCTGGAGTTTTAGGAGGCATACAGACCAGAGTGTTAGGTGTGGCTTCAACAATGATTCGTACAAAGACACACACACACTATATTCTGGTACCCTTTGTGATGTCCACTTGTTTTATTGTCAGATGGATGATTTAGAAATATCCAGCATATGGCATCATCAGCATTATATGATCAGAGAAACAACACCTACAAAATCTATTATTCATTAAGTGTAACCAATATATAATTTAAAACAGTGGTTTTTGTCAAATAATGTTAGGTCAGCATAATTTTTCTGCCTATTACTAATATCTATAACATCTTTGCCTTAGTCAGCTCTATTTAAATATGCAATCATTTACAGCTTTTGACTATATTGTGTTCACTCTCCCAATTTCCAATATTCAACTACTACAAATTTTATGCTGACATCAATAGCAAACTATTAAAGACAGTATTTCATTATTGGTTTTTCATCCCAAAAGTTATTTACAATTATATACTAAGCACTAATATTAAAGGAAACCATTTAAATGAGGTGCTATCTGCTTTAACAATATGTCTGTCACAGAATGAGATTGTGTTTAAAGATTTTATCAAGAAATGGTTGTTTGCTGAGGTTATGTTTTGTCCATGAAATATGCATTTCATATCTCTTTCATTTCATTAACATAATTTAATTTGTGCTTTGCATTTTGTGCATAATACATATTTGATTTACAAAACAAATATTTCCATTAGAAAATGAATTTCATGCAGGCAAAAAGCAGAACCAAATGATGTATTGAAGGAAAATAAGAAGAAATGAAATGCATTTTCTCAGTCTATTAAAAAATCTATGGCATTGACAGAAAGTGCACTTAGTGCTACATTTAAAAAATAGCACATATGTCAATGTATTAACAAATAGAATTGGAAATACAAATATTTCCCTATATCAAGCCAAGAATCTCTTTATTTTAATTGAGTTGATTTAAAAGCCCCCAACTACAATTTAATTTTTATTTCATCATGTGGTGCAGTGGCTGATGCCATTACATCTGTGCAGGGTTGGCAGTCAATATGCAAAGAGGTTTTTACCTTTTTAAAAAGTTACCATTGACAAAAGCAACAAATAATGTAATGGTTGGAAAATATGAAATTATTAATTTGCTGATTGCTTTTGAATGTTAGAATAAATGGGCTGGGAGGGAAGCACATTTAAAACCAGGATAAAAGAACTTGTGAGAGACGAGATTTGCCCCAAACCACCAAACAATAGCATGTTAGTTCTCCACCGTAACCCTGCAGCTAAAAAAACCCTGCCTGTTCTGTAGTCTTGTGGGTATAAAAGAGCAGAATAGAGATTTTTCTTTCTCTCTAAATGATCCCTTCAGAAATATACACAAAATATGACCATGTGATCAATTCCTAGAAACAAAGTTCTGGATGGAGCAGTACCTTGATTGCATCACCAAGAAGTTACAAGTAAGGCAAGGTTTCAACATCTTCAGAATTCTTTGGTGGGCCAAGGTGGTACAGAAAGTGGGTCTAAGACAAATTAGTCCAGATGTGAAGCCAACCAAGCAAAACAGTTTTGGTTTACACATGAGGCAGAAGTGACAACGGCATCAATTTACATACAGGCTCTTCGTTCTTTATAAAATGGAATCTTCCTTGGCCTCCCACTGATCTATTAGTTGCCTTGGTGGGGGGGGGGAACCACAATTCACTGGTACTAGAAAATTGCAAAGCAAGGTCCCGGTATTTACAGGAGTATCAATTTGGCTTTGTAGTATGTTGAAAAAAAATCAGTAACAATCATAATTAGGGATGGGCACAACATGAAAAACGAGATGTTGTTTTGTCGTTTCGTTAGGTAACAAAATGAAATGAAACAAGGAAGTAGCATTTTGTTGCAGACAAAACAAAATGGTGTTTTGTTTTGTTTTTGTTAAACCAACTGTTTCGTTTCGCTGTAAAAGGGCTGCCTTATCTGCTGGACTTTCAATGAGCCACCACTGCCACTGCCGCTAGAGCCCAGGAGGGGGAAGAAAAGGAGGTGGGTCCCCGCCACTGCTACGGTGCTCCCCGTCTCCTCCTCTCAGCCCTGGCTTCCGGCCTCCTTTCAGCTGGGAGGTGGGCAGGGTGACTCCCCTGGGTCCTAGAGGCACCAGATTTGCCAGAGAACCATTTTCAGAGGGGTCTAGTTGAGCTGTCATCAGCTGGATCGTTCTGAAAATGGCCTGGTTGCCACTAGGGGATCCCCACAATGGTGGGCACGAAATGAAACAAAACGAAACACTATTTTTCCGTTTTGTGCCCATCCCTAATCATGATACTTTCCCACTCCCATAACCTCAAATATACCCCCCTACCTACTCTAACCCCTCCCCTCCCCACCATCACCGAGATCTGGTTTCTGTCTCTTTAGGAACTTTTACAACCGAATTTACATGCAAACATACCTACACACAATACCCAATGAATATTTGGTATGAAACGTATATTCCATACATCTTATATTGCACACCTCATTCTGCTATTACAGTGGTACCTTGTATAAAGAAATTAATTTGTTCCAAATGAAATTCTGCTCAGCAAATTTTCCTTTCTACAAATTTTCCATAAGAATGCATTGAAAATGGATTAATCCCTAATCGTGACTGTTTTTCTGTTGTATGTATTCACCCCATAGGTGATTCTGTTAAGCGATTTCCCCCTATCTCCAGAATTTTTTTCCTTTAACCGGATTTTCTGTTAATCAAACCACTTGTTATACGAGGGTCCACTGTATATGTCTGGAGAAATGGACATGTCCATGAAACGTTACATTAAAGTATGAATGTTAGTCTTCAAAGTGCCACTTTTTATCTTTTCTTTTGTTTAGTTTTCCTTGATTTTTGCTTGCAATTCTTGCACAGACTAACACTACTACCTTTTCCAAATCATATACATAGTGAGTGGAGGAGAGATTGTCTTCACTGAAGTTCAGTTTCATGGAAAAACCTCTTCTTGTGGCAGTCAGGGTTCTTTCTGTCTGCAGAGACATTGGGACTTGCAAATGGATCTCTCTCCACCTCCGCTTCTGATCCAATCTAGCATTCCATTTTTATTGGCTGGTAGTCTGGCTTTGAGAGTCACAGGCATCACATCTGCCCACATGTCTGAACTCTTTGTCTTAGTTCCAAATAGAGATGGGCACGACTCAAAAAAATGGTGTTTCGTTTGTCGTTTGGTCTTTTAGGGGTCCGTTTCAGTTCGTTTTCATTTTCGTTGGTTTTTTGCAAATTTTTCGTTTTCATTTTCGTTACACAATGAAAAGGAAAAATGAAAATGAAAATGAAAAATTGCCCTTTCGTTAGCATTCTTTTCAGTTCAATGTATTTGCCACAACGAAAACGAAAAACACGGCAAAATTTTTCGTTTCCGTTTCCGTTTCCATTTTGTTTTGAAAAAAAATTGTTTTTGTTTTTGTTGCGTAACAAAACAAAAAAACGAAAACAAAAACGAAAAATTGCTCGTTTCGTGCCCATCTCTAGTTCCAAATCCTATATTTTTCAGCAGGCCACTGAGGCCAGCTCTCATACAAAATTCTAATAAGACTAAATTTCCTCTCACCATTGGAATTCCACAGTGTTACCTTAGTATTTCTCACTGAGTAAACTTTACTCAAAGTTCTAGATCATATTTGTGCACTGTGGAGTACTGGATATGTTCATTTGCTCACCTGCGTAAAGAGACGTTCAGTGATCCAGTAAACATTGTTGACCATTCTAGAACAAGATAGGTGACCTGGATATTTTAATTTCAGTTCAGATCATGCAACTGCACATGTGTCAATATGTTAAACATTTATTAACAATAGTGACTAAATTATTCAGCCAAGCATGTCATTGTGGAATAGTCTCAGTGCCACTAATCTTAAACCAGTCTTGTATATTCTTTCTTTGCCAATCTTCTGGGATTTTACTTCATGGGTTTGGGCCAGTTTTCTGGTGGCATCAGGGTCTTGGCTGTTCTGACTGGCTTCTCTTCACTGATCGACTAGGCACAATTTAATAAATTGTTCTAGAAGGGGAGCTTCAGCTGGATTCTCAAAAATATACAACTCTCAACCCATAAACTAAATTATGACATTTATGACAGCATAAATCATGAGTAAATTCATGGGAAGAACCTCAGTGGGGCTATGAATCCAGCGTCACAAAAGAGTACTATAAAGCAGTCAAGAATCTGGCACTCTAAGATACCTGCCTCTGTGGTATTCACGCAATTACTGCAAATGTATACTCTGCATATGGAATCTTTAAGGAAGACAGAGGCCTCTGAGGTGGTTCCCAGGCCCATGTTTCTATGACATCAACATGAGAGCTGTGTAATAAACAGTTGATTCTGTATGAGCTAGTTCCTGAACCATGAGTGGAGGGAAACTGCTGCTTCTGTTATATCACAAAAAGCTCCTACATGAATTTACGTTGTGCTCAATAGGTCCTGTTCTTGTGGTCCATCCTTTGAAGGAAACTGCTTGTACAAGACTTGTACAAGCGGAAGAACTTGTGCAATGTGTCAATTGACTATCTGATATCTCTTCTATATCAGATATACTAATTTTCTCCATGAGCAGAAGATGCTTTCAGGCATTGGAAGAGTACGTCTGGATCCAATCCAGCAATGTTATCGGCTAATTCAGTAAGACATATCTGCCTTCTAACATTCTTTTTGTCGTTATAGAGCAGTGTTGGCGAACCTATAGCACGGGTGTCAAAGGTGTCACTCGGAGCCCTTCCTGTGGGCACCCGACATCATCCCTTCACAGCCACCTGTATTCAGGTTAAATTGCTATATTGGCACTTTGCAGAAAAATTAGTGGGTTTTGAATCGCAGCTTGGGCACTCGGTCTCTAAAAGGTTTGCCATCACTGTTAAAGAGTAACGATAAGGCCTACCTCACAGGTCAATTGTAAGGAAATGTAAGTTGTTTGGAGAAAGGAACACTTTCCTTAAACATGCATTTACTGCTGAACTACAGAATTTGCAAGGACCGGCATAAATGAGTCAGTACAGTGAAATTCTAATGTTAAATGAATAGAACATCTATGTCTCGTTAGTAATTTCTCTGCCCCTACACTTGTATCGTACAACACTCTACTTGGAAAGCTGGTTTTTAATGCATCCTTCCTTGTTACCATTAAAAAGTGCAGCATTCGGTAGATTGTTACTAGCTCCCAGCCCAAATCTGTTTTCATCTTAAAAAGAGCTTAAACTATTATTTCCAACTAAATTGTCCAGAGATCTCTCTTAAGACCTCCACTCAAACCAATAGAGAAGACCTGATGATTCACATATTTTGCTGGAAGAAACATGTAAAACTATTACCCTTATTTTCTCCATCTTCTTAGGGTGGTGCTGAGGAGTAGTGGGTGTTTTGCTTCTGTGAAGACACACTATTTGAGAAGCCCCATTCTCGTGGGGTGTGTTATTTTGAACATACCTGTCCAACCTTTCTTCTATACGTAATCCATTTTTTGAGGTAATTTCAGCATGCAAGACTATACAATGCTTCTAAATGAAGCAGAAGAGCAGTGTGGAACAGAAGACAGAAATTTGCTGATACAGAGAACTCAGGTTGTTTGTTGGCAAGGATATTGGAAAAAGGCCCATCTCCTCTAGGAAAACAATCTCATCATATTAAAAGTGATGGGTTTCTTTCTTAAACACTCCACACGAGACACAGGACTGTAGGAATGTTGTTTCTGATAATTGCAAGAAAGTGAACAAAGCTTTTAACAAGATAAACTTGGTCAACTCTAGCACGTGTGTGTGTGGTGGGAACCTTTACCTTTAAAGCAGGCATGTCCAAACTTCAGCCCTCCTGATGTTTTGGACCACAACTCTCAGAATTCCAAGCCTGTATTTCCAATGGCAAAGGACTGTGGGAGTTGTGGCCCAAAACATCTGGAGGGCCGACGTTTGGACACGCCTGCTTTAAAGCTAGCTATACTTGCATATGTGACAGTGGTGTTATAGGGCTGCCTTAAAAATTTAGTAAGAGCAAGATTTTAAGTTAGCAACCCAGTGCATTCTTCTGAATCTGCTGTACACAAGCTTTTCTCTCTTCCTCCTATCAAACACTTCCATAAAATGTGTTTGGTTTCTAAAGAGGTTTCATTGCTCAGCAAACGCTCAGAAGAAGCCCTTGGCAATCCTCTGTGGTCAATCAATCTGTAGACGTAGAATTGCTTACATGTGGCCTTGTTATCCCCAGTCCACTTTTTGTTTCGGAAACTGCTTCTATCAGAGACAGCTTACTAGCTTACATATCTCAGTGTGCTGGCTGCATTGAGTCATCAGGATTCCAGTCAGTTTTTCATAGCCCTATATAGGGATGCCAGGGATTGAATATGAGACCTTTTGCACATGAAGCAGGTGTTCTGCTTTGATTGAAAGCTGTTTTCTTCTCCCCCCCTCTTCATTGCCTTTTTCAGTATCAAAATCTAGGTTGCAAGTTTTATGTTCGCTGCTAGCCAACTGGCAGTCTCTATGATGTCAATGTGAGTGCCTTGACATTTAGTTAGTACTGGGATTAAGTTTCTGAGTTGCCTGATGGTTTCTTGTCTAGGCTAGAAGAGGTAGTCTGAGAAGTGATTTAGGGTTAGATTGCATACTAAGACAAACATGTATTTCTTTGAATGTTGTTAACTATTTGGGCATGCATGTCTTTAAGTACAGTACTACATGCCTGAGACATCAGACGTGCAAACAAAGCCTTGCTATCCCCCATCAAAACAAAAGTGAGCGAATTTGCCAAATGCAGATGGAGGCAAGCTTGAATTGAAATCAGAAAGTGAGATGTTAGGTTTGGAAATTTATTTCTTCATGTTGAACATTGTAAATTTGAAAACTGATTTGTTAGTGAGCTGGCTATGCTCAGGAAGAGCGGGTGTCAGGTGCCTGTTATGAACAGGGCTGCTTTTTCGGACTTTGCATGATCTACCTGTAAACGGTCTTCCCAGAGAAGACTGATGTGATCAGAGTCCCTTAACACACCCTAAAATCAGATTGGTGCACTTTGCTATATGCAGGTGTGCTGCCGGAGAGAATTTGGAAACTATAGTTTGTGTATGGAAACCTCCCACTGTTGCCTGGCATGTTTTTCATGAACTATTATAACTGTGCTGGTTTGCAGTTTCTTTCCCAGCTTAGAAGAAGAAGCAATAATGCTCTAAATTAGTGGTTCTCAACCTGTGTGTCCCCAGATGTTTCTGGACTGCAACTCCCAGAAATCCTGGCCAGATTAACTAGTGATGAAGACTTCTAAGAGTTGCAGTCCAGGAACATCTGGGGACCTACAGGTTGAGAACCACTGCTCCAAATAGTCTGCGACTAGGATATCTGAAGGAACATCTCCTGGACAAGCCTGCCCAAAATTTATGATCTTCATAAGAGGATTTCAGGAGAGGCTGAGATGGTAGATTTATGAGGCAGTGCCATAAGCATGAAGGTCCTGTTGAGAAGAAGATTATTTGAAAGGAAAAACAGCCTGATTTCTGGACTGCATACATATTTTCATAATTAAGTATTAAATAATGGTGCTTGATGTTTCTTCTTAGTGATCATGTTATCAGAAAAGCATGAGGCTACAGGTGCTTGAAGAGAGGCATCACATACTCTGTAATTGGCTTTTATGGTCAAACAAAATGTTTTCATTTGTTTTAGTGAAATGAATTTGTGTGGGACTTGAAGGTTGATTAAACCTATAAATGAGGCTAAGACTTTTTTTTCCATAAGGGAATTTAGACAATCAAAGTCATTTTTTTCTTACTTGTAAAAAGAAAAGATAACATGGACATTGCACCTTGTCTTTGTAAAAAGAACAGCTCTGGGTAAGTTTTGTGGGAGAACTGGGAGTGTTACATAACTCAGAGTTTTGTAGAGCTTTGCTTTTAAGGCTTCTTGTGCACATTTGTTCATGATATGAAGCATCATTTCCTTCACATGAATGGTAACTGATTTCAATTGATTACAATCTGCATCAGTAATCTAGACACAGTATGGTAGGTCCATATTAGTAACCCTTTTGTGTAGATTGGATAGGATTGGAGAAACTGGGTTGTATGTTTATCGCCGAACACAGATTCAGACTGGGAAATTCTAATTCTTAATTCAATCTCTTCTAACTGAGTAGTAGCAAAACATTTCCTTCTATTTTTTTTTTCCAGAAACCATGGTGGAACACACAAAAGGTCAAATATATAAGATAGAAGTCTAACATAACAAGATTTCTCTCCCATGTTAATGTACCTCAGATCAACCTCTTCAGCATTCCCATAGCTGAAGGTTCATTTAAATCTAAAAAAAGCTGAGGTGCTGCTCCACGTCAGGGCCAGTGTTAGCAGTAATCTCTGACTTTAATGAGTATTATTCTGGAATAAATGCACAATTCAGTTTTCGAAAACTATTATCACAGTGACCCATCACCTTTTACAATGTCCTACTAAAGTGATGAAATCGAACACAACAAACCTATTGATTTATATAACTAAAGAAGCATTTTGACACAAAAGACTATTACTCATTGTTAAATTTCAGAATCACCCAACACATTCAACACTTGAAGACTGATTTATTGCCCATAATCTCTAACAATACACAGTAGCGTAAACATGAACTCACTGGAACTTCTATGTTGATGTATTTTAGGGTGGTGCTATAAGAGAATATATGACTAGCGCTCAGTTTGCGAAACAACAACAACAACAACAACAACAACTTTATTTTTATTAAATGACTGGTGACTAGTGATGGGATTAAATCAAGCAAGGATCTTGTACTTAAATCCAGTTGCTACCGCTGACGACAGTAGACCTATAGAATCAGCTGTGAATTGGTGAAATATGGGTGCATGCTATTGATTCAGTCAGTTTGCATTAGCTGAAATTACAAATTGGCCTGTGTGCTCCCCCCAACTAAAATTCTATGGAAATACAGTCTCTTTGCTTATGGCACTCTGTACGTGTTCAAACATAGTTCATTATATCATATATTTAATCGTTAAAAGCTGTCAATGAAGACACATATTGGTTTAATGTATTCCATGTGTGAATTGCTAAAGGCATAAAGGAGCAGGGAAACATCCCAATTTAGGACTTGGCACTCTGATACTGTGCCAGGCTTTCATATGTGCAACACCCTGTGTTGTAAAGCAACTAGGATTTGCCTACTGAGAGACATTTCAACCACTCAGTTCATAAGTATTCCAGCTTTACCTAATGATCCTTGGTTGTATGTAGGTGTGAGAGTGAAGATTTATAGACCCAACACTGGGGGGAAAAACTTCAGATTGTTTGACCCTGTAAACACAAAATTCATGTATCTCACCCTGGGACAAATGCATTCTTCTAAAAAAAGCAGCATATGGGCAGCCTTCGACTGATGTTAGTTTATTGTCACTGCTTGATAACATTTAATGGAAAAGATACAAGAGTGCCAAAGAATTTTAATTATTTTTGTGATAAAGTTATATGTTCGGCCTTGAAAAAGTGAAGATAATGCTGGGATTCATTATTATTCCCAGTGTGTTTAAACAGACGACACAGAATGCAAACAAAAGCAGATGAAATTTGAAAAGTATTATCAATATTGCAGATAGCAGATGCCCTTTCCAATCAGAACAAGAATATCTTCTATAGCAACTTTATGGTTGAGTAGTTTATTCATTTCTATTAGAAGGTTGTACGTTTCCAAAATATGTAGATGATATCTGGGAAACCAACCAACCAGGAGGGTCATTTTGCTTGTTTTCCTAAATTTATTATTTTCACTTTTGCAAGCTTGATCTGAGGTACATTAACATGGGAGAGAAATCTTGTTATGTTAGACTTGTATCGTATATATTTGACCTTTTGTGTGTTCCACCATGGTTTCTGGAAAAAAAATAGAAGGAAATGTTTTGCTACTACTCAGTTGGAATGCAACATTTGAGAAGGTAAGGGAAAATGTTTTGTTTTCTTCACAGGTTTCATAATTTGCAGCTAAGCTATTGTTTTTATATTGTCCTATGCAACACATGAAAAATGAGATAAAAATTGAGACAAAAATTATATTGTTATGATTATGGATTCAAAATTTGGAAAGCCCCCTTCTAGTTACTCCACCAGATATTCAACCCCCACCACACACAAATAATCTGAATTTTGAAAATGATTCTGACTTCAGATGAGTTTTCATTGAATCTAATTCCTTCAAAAAAATATAAAAGGAAAATAGAGAAGTAACTATCAAGATGTTCACAAACAGATTTCAAGATAAGTTGATACAAGCCTTGCATCTATAGGCATATGCTGATGGAGCGTTTTCCAGGGAAGGGCATTTTTGTGTTTCCTGTTGAACCTACACGTGGAGAAGGGACACATTTAGGAGTCATAGTGTCAATCACACTTGCTGTTTTCATCTTCAACAATCAACCAGGATTTCAGCAGTATAACCAGCAAACGAAGGAGGGAGGAATCCCCAACTACATTCAGGAAAGAATTATGATTCATCAAGTGCCTAGGGAAGACCACCCCTGTGGTCTAAAATAGGAATGGGCACCAAATGAAAAACGAAACAATGTTTCATCATTTCGTTAGGTAACAAAACAAAATGAAACAAAATGAAATGGGGAAGCAGTGTTTCATTAGTAACAAAATGAAACAGCTTTTCCCCCCCATTTAAAATGGACCAATTTGTTTTGCTGTAAAGGCTTGGTAAACATATATTAAAGATAAGGTGGTCTTTGAGGTAAACTGGACCCAAGTGTTTAAGGCTTTCACGTTTAGAACCATCAAAACTGGTTTTAGAAATAGATTGAGAGTTGATAAAGCACAACTTTTTTTTGAAAGAGGCGCCAAATGCAATGCACTGGAATAGGTTATCTAAAAATGTATGGGTAAATTTTGGCCACAATATCTCCACCCAGGCAAGGTTGTAGCCAGTACATACTAGCAGTAGTAGTGTACTGTCCTCCATGAGTATGTATCCACTAACTAAACAGCACTATGCGGGTTTGGATCCCATGGGTGTCCTTGGGCCATATGTATGAGGACAGGGTAAGTCTAGCAGCTATGTTTTACTACATTGTCCCCCTTTAATCTATTTCCATGTAACACCTACAGTGCGTGCTTTATAATGTAATGCAACCTTTAATTTTATCCTTAGTTGTTGAAACAACTATAGACCAAATACCATAGAATGATGTGTAATCTGTGTAAAATCTTGATGTAAATTTGATTAAAATGAAAACAGGAATTGTAGTTCTTTTTTCTAAGCAAAGTACAGTACATTCACAGGTACCTTACCCTTGCCCTATGATTATATAATAGATTTTAAGTCTCAGATATCTGCGGATCTACATCAAAATATATTATAGAGCTGTAGGAAACAAATCTGAATTGTTAACCTTCCCCCCAGGTACTGGAGGCTACACACTGTGAGATTAGATGTATATTTTCTTGGAGATATGCCACCCATAGAGGAGTCCATACTTACATCTTTTGTTGATATTTTTTATAGATTAAGAGTCTCTTTACTTGGGTGATAATTCTCCTAAGTACTATAATTTGCTGCCTCTAATATTTGTCTTGAGTCCTAGTTTGCAAAATATATTTGAAACCACTTTATAAAGTCGCATAATTGCTTCTTTGTAGAGCGGGCATAATGAGTAGTTTCTTTATCCAGCCTTTATCCTGTTAACCTTAGAGGTGAGTGACTGGTTGCTGGAGTAGTTGGGGAATGTCTTAGCGCTGTTGAGCCATTTAATTTCAGGCCTAATTTCATAGCAGTGACAGAGAATTGGCCACGAGTGAACCAGCAGTTATTTCAAGGGTTTTCTGTTAGGACGTGATGCAATGGTAAAATGAAATATAAAGAAAGCCACATGTGGAAGA
>JAHTLZ010000213.1:2723135-2760338 GCA_023846285.1 Phrynocephalus versicolor | reverse complement strand
TATTTATTTATTTATTTATTTATTTATTTATTTATTTATTTATTTATAATATATGTACTCCACCTTTCTTCTTGGAAAAGGAGCCAAGGTGGCTTACAATAATGGGGGAGAATAGACAGCCCAGAACTTTTAAGACATATTTAAGTTACGAACAGGGAATTAGAAGAGGCATTTTGGAACATTAAAAAGGTAACATTACAGCTACAAAGAGCACGCAAAATGAAAAAAAAAAATCCATTATGAGGGTTGGAAACTAACATGGAAAACACCGGTGTTCTTAAGAAATCTGTCAATGTAATTATGCACAGTAATCCATATAAAAGTCACATAGTAGGTAGTCCTTACTAATAAGGACTACCTTTTGTTTTCCCCTGTTCATCTCCCCTATGTGCTCATATTCTGTACGAGCTCAGTTACTATTGATCTCCTTGACTCCTTTCTTTTGAGGCACCATATGCAATATGAAGTTAATCTTTTCTGGGGCTTCCAGCACATTGAAGCTATGGGACTGGAATTCTCCCTTCTGCTAAAAGTTTCCACTTCTGTTCACTTCTCATGTCCTTCCTCTATTCTTTCATTTCTGCTTCTTCAGCTTCCCAGTAGCCACATGCAAAGGATGTAGTATTGCAACGTCCCAGGTGGAGGAAAACATTGCGATTGTAAAGCTGAATGGCTTTTTCCGATGATACAGACACTAGCGTGTTTGTTCTTGTGGTTCCAAAGCAAAAAACTGCTTGTGCAACTAAAAACTGTATTGCATATCTTCCCACATCTGCACATGCCAGAAGGAGTGGTCTACAAACACTTCATTTGCACTAATGAGATTGTTGAATGCTGGCCGATCCCTTGTGCAACAATTGGGAATCAATTTTTGCACAGAATTGGTAGTGCAACTGAAAACTGTGTTGGATTTCCCTTCTTGCAAATTTAATTTACCCCCATAGGAGGTGTCCATGAGCACAATGCATTTGCACCAGGAACATAATGTTGCTATTAATTGCCGACTCATATTCCACCCTCTTTTCATCAACACAGGGTTATTTCCAATGGGGCAGATAAGCAGCAATGGGACATCCCACAGTACTATATTCTGACCGCTCAGAAAAAGCTAGATTTTTTTTTTTAAAAAAAGATGCCTTCAAAAGATACAAAGCATGGACACGAAAGATTTTGTCTCTGCAATACCAGAGATAAGGCACACGTCACGTGGATGGTAAGAAAAATAGCACCGACACCTGTGCTGAATCAGGTACATTACAAAGAACAAATTCCCCTTCTATATAAATCCCATATCACTTTATGGTAAATATCAAATGTCCACACCACCTATTATTTTGTTCGGTTTACATTATCTCTCAATATTGTCTCTAGAACTTCCTCTGTATGTCTAAAGAGTTCAACTTAGTTTTCTAACTTTTTATTTCTAAATCTGGAGGGTTCTGAGATCTAGGATGAAAAACATATTAGCAAAACTGATTTCTCTTGTTACTTGTTCAAAAGGCTGCTCCGCATAAGCACAAACGATTCATAAACATTCATTGTTCAGAGTTCAGAATAAAACTGTACAGAATCAAAGCTTTGCTTTAATCTATGCTAGTTGTACTCTCTCTCTCTCTGTAAAACTATTCTCAATCTATTCACATACAGCTTATATACATAGACCACAGGAGTAGGACAGTGTGGAAATTATGTTCTGAGTTGTTTAGGCAGAAGCTTTAGTTAATTTCCCAGCTTCCTGAAAGATGCTCAAGTTGTTCTGGAGACTGGAGAAACCGATACATGTTTTGCAGAGGCATCTGATGAAGTACCTGTAGGTCTGTACTTGTGCGAACACGTGTCACCGTAGCTAGTACTGAAGGAGCATGGAGTTCTTTTAGGGGGTTGTGATCAAATAATGAGTTTATTTGACTGAATTCTAATTGAGAATTTCCTTCTTTTTAGAAGTCGTTGGGGATTCATTTATTCAAACGTTTGTCTGCAAATGAACTCTGACCACCCCCTCTTCTTTCTATTCCTTGCTTTATCTTTCATCTTAACATAGTACAAATTCAAGCGTTGCCACTCTAGAGCAATACCACGTTTTATACCCCCTTTTTTTCCTGGCTGAGCAGAGTGAATGGACCCTCCAAAACCGTTCTTATCAATGGAGTACAAGAAGTTAGCGCAATCATCCTTTCAATTATCTCCTCTATCTCAAGTGTTACCCGCTAAGTGCTGGCAGAACATTCTTTGAACATTTCAGATACGGTTCCTTCCTATCTTTCTTCATTTTTCTTCCTATGATCGTATATGTATTGGATGACAGTTACAATAATAGCTTAGTTTACCCTTGATTTACTCAGTAGATTCAACTTATCCCACCTCCTTGTACTGGAGCACTTACTGGGGTATTGAGGAGGAAAGCTAGAGATAAGATTGGAGTTAATCCTCCTATGAAGTTCTTTTATTATTTATTTATTTATTTATTTATTTATTTATTTTTGCTAGAGTATGATGCACACACATGAAATTATGTTAAGCAAATTTTCCTTTATACAAATTTCCCATAGGAATGCAGCGAAAACAGAGTAATCCCTAATCATGACCATTTTTATGTTGCACAGATTCGCCCCATAGGTGATTCTGTTAAGCAAATTTT
This sequence comes from Phrynocephalus versicolor, assembly GCA_023846285.1. Classification (NCBI taxonomy): domain Eukaryota; kingdom Metazoa; phylum Chordata; class Lepidosauria; order Squamata; family Agamidae; genus Phrynocephalus; species Phrynocephalus versicolor. The sequence continues at coordinate 2,757,700 of JAHTLZ010000213.1, read as the reverse complement.
CCCTATCTCCAGATTTTTTTTATGTTGTACAGATTTTATGTATACAAACCGTTTGTTATATGAGGGTCCATTGTATATGATTTTGAACTGCAGTTTTCTGGTGCCCCTAACCTCAACGTGGTTGAAGGGAGAAGTGCAGTTTTTATTGAGAAACATATTTCACAGTCCTTCTTCCTCTTTTCCATTCTCATGGCTATCCTTTAGGAAGCCCTTGCTCTTGTGCAGGAGAGACTCATGTGTGGCTACACCCATCTGGAGTACAGTTGTGAAAAGAGATGCTTCATGTGAAGGTCTGGAAGTTGAGTCATGGATACTGGACTTCTTTTTTGAGAGAAAGAAATGTTTTGCTGTTCATCCAAACAGCTTCATCGGTCTGAATACAGCTAGTGCAAATCCTCCATCTTATAGGCAGCTTTGACTTCTTGTCACCCTGGCCTGAATTAGGCTCATAAGATGAACAATGGCCTAAATAGGCTCGTTAGGGAGACAATAGTATCCTTAGCCTTAAGGTGAACAATGGCCTAAGGTGCTGAAACCTATCAAGAATGGGCCGTTAGCTATGGCCTTGGTGGTGAAGGCTTTTTGATTTGTCTCGGTACTTTGGAAAGCACACCCTGATAAGTAGCAGATAGACTATGCCGGAGCCCACCATCTCTGTTGAGGGAGGGGTTCCTCTATGATGTTATGAATCAATTCTCATAGTGCCACCCCCTCCTCCGAATCTGCACTTTTCTGCGGATAAAATGCAAAGCAAATCAGTTAAGCATAGTAGGAAAATGGAGCATTTGTATCCTTGCCTTTTCCAGCAAAGATTTGATTTCCCCCCCCCAAAAAAAATCTGCTTAAAAGAGGTTACAAGTATTTTGCTACAGACTCTAATGATGAAAAGGTACTTCTAGTAAATAGTTTGTTAGGTGAAAAGACCGTGCCTAAGGGGTTAGGCCAAGCTGCAAATATCAACGCCTGGAGAAGAGGAAGCTAGAAAGCCACACTTGATGTTACAAATTTCTTGTGAAGCCCGTGGCAAAGCTATTTTAGCAGCTTTTGAGAAAAGGACACATGTCAGCTCTCCGCCTTGTAGCTTTCTTGTGGAAATGGCTTCCACACAAAGAAAGGAACATAGGCCAGAGAAAAGATTGTTTGTCTTGTCCAAGATTATGGAAGTCAATGAAGATTAAAAATGAAGTGGAATGTCTGTTTCTTCCTCCAGTTCCTATGGAAGATTTCAGCAGCCACGCGGCTGAAATTCTGTGTAAGAGAAGTTTAATTATTTGTGGCGGTGTAGTTATTTTACAAAATGTACAAGGGCTGTTTCTTTGCTGTGGGTGGTACAATGAAGCAAACAGCTGTATGTGTACTGCAGGGAGAGATTTAATGCCCATCATAACAAAGGAATCAATCTCAGGAAAGATTTCTTTTGGAGATAGCGCTGGCTTTGGTTATAGATTTTCTCATTCGATACGAGAGCATTTTTGTGATGACAGCTTATTGGCATATCTGCTGCAAATCCAATAAACAGAGAGCTGCAAAACTGCAACACTTAAAACAAGGCAGTGTGCACACACAACCCAGACCAACCTAATTTCAGCACGGCAAACAGAAAACAAAAGCTGTATATGACTCCTTAGCCTTTGTGCACATCTGCATTATTATAAATGCTAATATAATTCTGCAATGATAAATAATTAAACAATTATGGTCATGAATCAATAAGTTTAGCACATTTTTTTCAGCAGCAAACTGTACTGTATAAACAAGAAAAATAAATTACCAAGTCTAATTTTTTTTTCAGGAGAAAATTCTGAGCATTTTATATCATATAATAAAAAAGTATTTGGATTCAATGTCATATGCTAAGAATTTTGGATAGCCTCCCCCACCCCACCCCACCCCATTTTAATCAAACACCATTAAGTTGTCATGTTTTATGTTTGTGAATCTGATTAGCACTTTGAGGACTGATCTTTGTAGCCATCTTCTTTGTTTCCCTCTGGTAAAACCTGTCTCTGCTCACTTCTTCCATAAACACAATTTATTGACCACACTGAATGTTAGAATGTGAAAAAGATTGCAAGAACTGCAAAATAGAGGCAGTGTTTTGCCCTTTTAAAACAAAGGATTGAAGAGGAGAAAGAGGAAAATGTACTTTCTAACACTGGTGGCCAGATCTATGTAAATAGAATCCATTCTCTCTTGTGCCATTATTCCTTTAAGTTTTCACAAACGTACCAGATTGGAGAGGCAAAGCGCTTCAGCTAAAAAACACACAGGCCCTGGCCAGGGCCGGTGCTAGGTTTTTTTGTGCCCTAGGTGAGGAGGGTGGGGGTGGGGCAGTGGGCGGGTTGGGCGGTGGGTGGGCGGGGCGGTGGCAGGACAGGGGGTGGCGGGCTGGTGGTGTGGGGGGCAGGGCAACAGGGGGCGGCAGATGGCAGGGGAAGGCGATGGGTATGGGCGCAGTGATGGGCGGGGGCAGCGGGCGGGCAGCGGTGGGCAGCGATGGGTGGACGGTGACGGGTGGCTGGCAGGTGGTGGGGGGATGGACGGCAGTGGCCAGCGGCGGCGGGGGAGGGGCAACAGGCTGTCCAGCTCCCTCTCTCCATTTTGGCGCCCTAGGCAACTGCTTAGTTCGCCTTAGTTCGCCGGCTCTGGCCCTGGCAAGACATTTACCGTCTCTTCCCATTTTTATGCAGTGTGAAGGATGGCAGAATTGATTTTAGTGAGGATTAGGCAAACAACAATTAAGATCATTAATATGTGGCACATGACACATTGCCAGTGGTGTTACCACCTTATGTTTGAAGGGGAAGTAGGGGACTGGTATGGCGGGACAGTCCAATAGCAATCATTTCCAGAAGCCGTTCATCATCAGCTGCACTGCACAGAGTTTCTAGCAGTTGCAGTTCAAGAACATCTGGGTTACCTACAGGGAGGATTTGATTTCAATCAAATCAATTTAAAACATGATTTAAATTGTTTAAAAGATCAGGAGTTTTTGACAGTTTAAATTTTTTTAAAAATCATTTTTGAAATTCAAGGCGCGAATTAAATCAATTTGATTTTTAGAAAAAAAATGATTTTTATCCATCCTGGCTACCCAAGTTTGGTAACCACTATCCTGCAGCAACATTCTGAACAGTACTTGGATTCTTGTTTCAGTATAAATGCATTTATTTCTCAATGAAAACTTGACTCTACAGTATGAGAAACTACTGATCTTTCTGCTTCTCACGATGAGACAGGCATTGGGTCAAAGACAGAAGGAAAGGGAAGGATTGCCGCTGGAGAGCTGGCATGGACATGCATGAGACATAAATGTATATTTTAAACATGACTTTTTAGATAAGCTAAGCAAGACAGAGTTTGAAAGGACGCACATAGCTTTGCATGTACAGTATTTGGTTTCAGTTTATGTGCTGTGCTCAGCAGAATACATGTAAGAGAAAGAAAGCTCTTGGTATGCATGTAATGCATAGAATACATTGGAATACATTGGAATACATCTGTTTGGATGGTCCAGAATGATGATCCGCTCATATAGATAGTGCTAAAATGACATATAAGTTGCTGGTTAGAGATGGGCACAAAACGAACAATTTTTTGTTTCCGTTTTTGTTTTTTCATTTCGTTATGTAATGAAACGACAAACGAATTTTGTCTCTAAAATGAAACGAAACGAACAGAAACACCGGAAATTTTGTCGTGCGTTTCGTTTCTGTTACTGCAATATGAGTGAATTGCTTAAAATCCTAAAAAAAATCACAAAAAAATGAAATAAATGGTAACAAAATGAATGAAAACGAAAATGAATTTTTGGCAAAAATTCACAAAAAACCGAAACGAACCGAAACGAACCCCCTAAACGACAAACGACAAACGAAATGCCATTTTTTTTTATTCGTGCCCATCTCTATTGCTGGTTGTTAGGTGGGAGCCAGTATTTGATCCATCAGTGTTCTTAATGTCTTATCAGTTAGAAGTGAATGATAATGACAAGCTTTATTTTTTTTGTAGTTTTAACCTTTTAAAGAACAGATCAGATGTGTTTACCTGGGTATCAAATAATATTTTTAAACTTGCAAACAGAGAAAGAAACTTAAACTGATTAACTGATTACATTTAATGTTTGCTGCAATCGTTTTAACTTTTACTTCTTTCCATATGCTGTATTTGTTAAAAATGATTACCTAGAGGCAAAATATTTTAATCAATAACTTTCTGGTTTAAATAGATGGGGCTGAAGTATTTATTGATATCAAATGTTTCCAACAAATTTTTTAAAAAGTGCAAATCCATTTAAACCAACACATTCACCTATCCAAGATCTTCTAACTCAGTTGTTCCCTACCTGGGGAACAACCATTTCACAGAAGTAGCCATGAGCCAGGGAAGGAAAAGGCACAAACGGCTTGAGTATGGAGGGGGAGGAGGAGGAAAAAGGGGGGAAAGAGTGAGTTATAGCTTGATAGGTTGGAGGGGATGTCAGTCAATGGCACTGGAGGCTGCAATTGGCTGAGGGTGCCTGTAGAGGGAAGTTCTCTATGGCACCTGGGGCAGTGGCCTCCCAAAGGGGGCTTGTGGCCTCTTCCAAGCAGGGCCAGGGGTCACCACCACATGAGGAACTGTATTAAAAGATCATGGCATTAGGAAGGTTAAGATGCCTGTACTGCAGCTAAAACTGTGCTCACAACCTGGGGTTAAATCCCAGGTAGCAGGCCCAAGGTTCACTCAGCCTCCCATCCTTCTGAGGTTGGTAAAACGAGTACCCAGCTGGCTGGAGGGGCATGTGTAGCCCCCACACTGTAATTAAAATTTTGTAAACCGTCCAGAGACTACTTGAAGTGGTATGGGGTGGTATATAATTAGAACACTTTGCTTTTTTTGCTTTGGTATAGAAATTAAATAAATAAATAAATAAATTCTGCTGATTTTTCATTGCCATTTTCACATCAGACACACCTAAGTTGAACCCACAGAAGTCTTAATAGGAAGCAGTCTTCACAGATGAACAAAGGCGATTTTACCCATGTATTTTTATGTGCCATATGCATGGCAATATATAGTCTTGTTGCTTGTTTTTTAATTAATCTTTTGGAAAGGGACAATAACATACGGAAACTTATTTTCCTAAAGGAAGATGCCTACAATTGTATCAGTGTATGTAGCACTTGACTGAATAATGTAAGCAAAGGAAAACTATAGGACTTGGGACTGTCCCAAGGAAATTTCAGTCTAAAGCATTGATTATTTTTCTATGGGGAAGATTTTGGGATGTTTCCTTTGAACTTATTTGATGATTACCTTTTTTAAAAAAACCTTGCTGAGATTTAGCTTTCAAGGCCGAATTACATGACGCGCAGCAGGTTTTAAAAATATTCAAAGATGTTGCTTTCATGCTTCAGATCCTTGTAAGGCCAAATTCACCCAGTACCGAAAATGTATCTTGCTTTTCGCTGTAAAAACAAAAGAAGAAGCAACAGCGTTTAATAGCACATATGGCATAATTTTATTTGACATCTGTTTTGCAACAAACAATATTTAGTTCACTTCTTTGCCGAGAAAATACAGTGCATTCTGCAAACAAAAAGTCCAATGAACATTTTAAAGTAATTTGTAATATATCAATATTTATTGTTAGAGTGGAAAACTTAAACCATAAACATGGTATTGAGTGCAACATGCAAAACATTGATTACTGTGTGCTCCCAATGCAATACAATGCCTTAAGGGGTATGAAAATAAAGTAGCTTATGGAAAGAGTAATTGATATTCTCCCATTGGTGACATTTAGACATGGGCCCTCTCGGCCTAATTTGTGTCACTGTATAGAAGGCATATATCAATATGTTTTTAGATTCTTTAGCTCCTAATAGCAAAAATGGTGCGACCCTTACCTTAATTGTGCAGAGTGATTGATTTTAATGGAAAACAGACCCACAATGCAAACTGCATTTTGAAAAGGATTCATGCACAACAGTAGCATCTTTTGTGCGTTCCTTATATAATACTTTCCACTTCTTCTGAATTCACCAAAGTGATACCAAGTAAGAGCATATGATGCTCAGATGCAGTATGCATAAAAGACCCAGGCAAAATACATCACACCGCTCTTAAAAGATATGGCAGTCCAATCAGACTCGGACTATTGTAATCAATTGCAAATTGACCAAAGTCGGACTGCTACCGAACTGGTGGCAAAATTTTGGACGGCATGTCATAGCAACCAGAATAGATAGCTGAGCTCTTAAACTTTGATTTTATATTGTTATATTTGTTGTCTTAAAGGCTTTTTAAAAATAACTTTTTTGTTTTAGACTGATCACTGTAATGTTTGCCAGTTTTTAAACTTTCCAGCCAATGTTTTTCATACCATGTTTCCCTGAAAATAAGACACTGCCTTATATTTATTTTTTCCTCAAGAAGATACACTAAGGCTTATTTTTGGGGTATGTCTTATTTTTGGGGAAACAGGAACTGCAAGTAAACATGCTACAAAGTATGGTAACTTTGGTGGCCCAAGCGAAGGGGGGGGAAGGACCATGGATGGAAAGGGAGGGGCAATGTGTGCTCTCTCTCTCTCTCTCTCTGTGTGTGTGTGTGTGTGTGTGCAGGCACAGCCGCACCCATCACTAGGTCTTATTATCGGGGTAGGGCTTATATTTAACAAATGCATAGGGCTTATTTTTGGAGTAGGTCTTATTTTCGAGAAAATAGGGTATTTTATTTTATTCTGCCCTCTTCTATTTTATCTTATGTTTGGCTTGATGCCGTAACAATAAACCTAACCTAACCTACCAAGTAAATGTATCGTTGAAACGGGAGCTATACTGCCTCAGGGTTCACCCCCCTGTTCAAATATGGGCAAGTCACACGTTCGTATCTGGAACACTGAAATGATTACTCCATTTAGCTTTGATATATGATGCCAAGCGCTGCCTAGATGCCCTAAGCACATCCAGTCTCACATGGTTTCGGAAGCTAAGCATTGGTAGATGTTGCTTTCTCCTGTGCAAAGGATCCTGAAAGGCCTTTGGAACACCCAAATGTGTCCCCCTTTCAATTAACAAAACTCCCTGCCCCATTTCCCTGCTATTTCTTGTGCCTAACATTCAGTGGATACTGGCAACCATCCTCCCCTTTTCCTTAAACAGCAAACGCAACCATGCATTGCCTAGTAATGTATACATGATACTGCCAATGAATCTTATTTATCTAGAACAGCGCTACATAAAGTTTATATTTAAAATTTTCAAAATGGGAGAAAACAGAGGATGAAGCGGTTCTCTATTATTTATTTATTTATTTATTTATTTATTTATTTATTTATTTATTTATTTATGTATTTATTTATTTATTTATTTATTTGACTTTTCTATCACTGATCTAACGCTAGGGCTACTCTGGGCAGTTTACAAAGCAAAGCAAAAGCAAAGTGTTCTGCTTATATACCGCCCCATTCCACTTCAAGTAGTCTCTGGGCGGTCTACAGTTTGAATTACAGCATGCAAGCTACACATTGCCCCCCCCCCTGCAAGCTGGGTACTCATTTTACTGATCTTGGAAAGATGAAAGGCTGAGTCAACCATGAGCCTGCTACCTGGGATTGAAGCACAGGTTGTGAGCACAGTTTTACCTGTAGTACAGGCATTTAACCACTGCGCCACAGGCCTCCTTGATTCCAGCATCTGAGACCCATCAGTTTGTTTTGAATGTATAACAACACTGTCTCAGACAACTCTTGTAAATGTAATGTGCTTTCAGATATCTCTTTCAATGCTTCAACACACCACATATATCACAGGGTCGCCGCCTCTTATAACAGCGCCTGTAGCGCTACTTTGGGGTAGGCTGACCATCTGTGTGGGCTACAGAATGGGATACGTAGGAACACTCTGAGTCATGTCCAAAACCCGTAGCCCTACCCTGTGCCAGAGAGGGTGGGGCAATTCTAAAAAGGGGCAGGATGGATCCCTCCAAGTCACATGCGGATACCATAAGCCAAACAGTACAAAAAGTGATCTAAATAGCAAGCTGTTCTGCCATGAAGGAGAAAACGCAGCTTTAAGCATCAATTGCTCTTTAATGCAAATATGAAAAAACAAAATTGGCTGGAATGCACATTTTTATTACTAATAACTCCCACATTCTTCTCCCTGTACACATAAGACATTAATAGTAATTGTCTGCAGGGAGCTCAAAGGTGATTTAACTCTCAAGAATTTTTTTTAAAAGGTTGTTATACATTAAAAACAAACTGATGGGTCTCAGATCCTGGAATCAAACTCACATAACTTTTTCTTTTTCTTTCATTTTTCAGTCCTCCTTTGGGTGACTTTATTTACTTACTTATTTATTTATTAGATTTCTATACTGCCCATCTGACAGCAAGGTCACTCTGGGCAGTTTACAACAAATTAAGGTATTCAAACACTGCAAATAAACTAAATAATTCACACAAAATAAACCTTAAATAAAGTAATATAATACAATATTACAATATAATATAGGTGGACAAATAAGTTAAAATCATGTTTTAATGGGGAACATTAAATTTGAGGGAATGCCTGCTTAAATAACCAGGTTTTAATAGTTTTTTTAAAGGCAGCCAAGGAGGGAGCCAGACAGATGTCTGGTGGAAGGTTATTCCACAGGCGAGGGGCAATAGCAGAGAAGACCCTACTTCTAGTTTTTTCTTTCAGGCCTCTCGAGGTGCTAGTTGCCTCAAATGCCTGGGATGAATGGGTATTATGGGCAGTTTTCAATGGGAGAAGGTGTTCTGACAAGTAGTGAGGTCCTAAACCGTTTAGGGCAGGGGTGCCCAAACTTTTTGTAAGGAGGGCCAGATTTGGTGGCTGAGAATGTGTCAGGGGCCAGTTGCTCCCCAACCCTGCCACCCCACTGCAAGCCCCACCTACTTTCTTTTAAAAAAACATGGGGTGAAGGAGGGGGAGGGAGGGGGAGGGAGGGGTGGGCCAGCCAGCCGCGGGCCACTCAGAATGGCCTGGCAGGCCGGATTTGGCCCCCGGGCCGGACTTTGGGCAGGCCTGGTTTAGGGCTTTGTATGTCATAGTTTAAACCTTGACATTGATGTGGAACCAAACTGGGAGCCAGTGCAGGGCAGCCAGTGCTGGGGATATGTGTTTGTATTTCCTAGTCCCTGTCAGCAATCTGGACGCTGTGTTCTGGATCAGTTGGAGTCTCCGCATCATCCTCAAGGGCAGTCCCCAAACCCAGACTGGAATGGCCATGGCCTGAACCCAGACTGGAAGGGATCAAGGGCAACAGCCTCGATGGTGTCTCTATAAATAATGGCTACTCCCCCCATCGCCCTTCCAGTCTGTTGGATGGCCTAGCCGGGTGGCCAAATTAGAGAGAACACCAAGCCTCCCTCTGTGCCCATCCAGGTTTCAGTTATACATGCTAGGTCTGCGTTCTCATCCAAGATTAAATCCTGGATTAGGTGGGCCTTATTTAATGCAGACCTAGCATTCAGCAACAGCAGGGGCAGAGTGGAAGGCTGGCTGAGCTGGTTACCTTGCACTTGGCAGTTGACAATGGGGCCAGAACACGGGACAGCCTTCAAACACCTGTCCCTTGTTCTTCTGTACTTGATGGCCAACACTGCAATTTCTCCCCATGCCCATAATAATCCCTATGTTGGGGATCCCCTCAGTGGAAGAGCAGGCATCCACTTGAAAATGTGTTGACTGTGCCTTTCTTTCTCCCCTTCCATCTGTAAAAGTTCCTTCCGGAACTTGTGATTTAAAGAAGAGAGATGTGGGGGGGGGCAAATACCCAACGCTGTTCTTTGTGTGTATCTCTTTCTCCTCCATCCTGAAGCAGAAAGGGAGCAGTTAAGCTTTTCTTGCACACACGAGTAGAAAACATGTACTTTTGTTGTAATATTCATTAATTTTTATTGGAGTCCAAGTAATCTTTAAGTTATACAGCAATTTTTTTCAGATGGTAATATTCTTAAAAATATATAGATTGTTGGACTGAATTAGATTGAATTAGATGCAATATTTGTTCCTTACTGCAATGTTTTTAGTTTGCCAGGATGATAAAATTCTTTTTTTTAAAAAAAAAGTTATATGGGCTGAGGAAATATTATACAGTCTGTAATTTTTAAGAGTTATAATAACAGAATTTCAAATGTGGATTCTGATGGCCAGAGTAAAACCACATATTTAAGCTCTTGAAATGAGTACTATTTTTTTTTAAAAAATATACCATCTGTGTCAAAATTTGGAACCTAAAAAGCAAAAGCAGTGGAACAAATGTTGGTTCCATAAAACAGTGCTAGTTCATTGTTGAAATTGTCACACATTAATGTTGCAGGCCATCTGGGTAGACAAAAGACTCTAACCAGATTGTTAAGATGATTTTATTGGTCTGGTATTAATCAGTTGTTGCATAATATTTAAGCTAAACGAAATGACGAGGTGAAATCTAGTGCCTGTAGTTCTGCCCCCCAAAGAGTGATAGTTATATAATAACCTTATTATGCCATGAAGAATGGTGGAGCTTTTTATTTTTTTTTAAAGGTGGAGATAATGTAAAGAATACAACTGCACAATGTTTTGAATTTACATTTGGAAATAAAATCTTAAACTTTACAAAGTAATCATTGCTGGCACATTACAAATCAGAGATTTAAAATCTACAGCCTACTTCTGTTATAATTGTCGCACAGCCACAGTCATGTTGGAATTAATTTTAATTTCTCTTTTGTAACTTGGCAAATCAGATTACACTTTGTTTAAAATAATCCTGCAGCCCCATTCGCCATCCAAAGTATGTTGAACTTTCACATATTTTGCAAATAGTGTGACTGTTTCTCAGGGCTTAAGTTCTAAAATGAGATGTGTTCTCCTGGAGCTCACAAGGAAGCATTTTGCTGCAATCCTAGAAAAGTGAAAGTGGGTTACTTTTGGGGAGCCCTCCTGAACAAGGGCCAGTTCATTCACATGTTCCGAAATGAGCTCCTAGCAACTGATTCTGAGACTGTGTCCATGTGAGCTTGGACTCCATTTAAACTTTTAAAAAGCCCTATAATCTACTGATGGAAGTCTGATATTGTCATTACTGGAGGCCTTCCTTCTGTATTATATACAGTGGTACCTCGTATAAAGGAATTAATTCATTCCAAATGAAATTACGTTAAGCAAACTTTCCTTTATACAAATTTCCCATAGGAATGCATGGAAAACAGAGTAATCCCTAAACTCTGCTTTTCTCAAAATGAGGATATTGTTTAAACAAATAGTGGGGATGGGGGCTATATTACGTCAGCTACCTCAGGCACCATAGATGATATATGATATATAATAATATTCATGCAAATGAACAGATTTTCACAGATAAAATTAGAACAGCCTTTCTTGGTATTAAACATTGTGCAGCCATGGACATGCCATTAGCAGCAAAATAAAGTTACATTTCAAGTAAGATAATGCTACTTTCTAACACTATAAATATTATTCCATTTTACATCTAAACGACAAACACACCAGTTTCTCTGCTGTGCATGAGAAGTCAGTGAGCATTTCAAAAGAATGAATGGATGACCTGGTTGGCTGATGATGACTAATAATGGCTGAAAAAATGTCACCACAGCCACACACAAAAGTGTTTTTTTTTTTTAATCAGCCACATACAACAGAGATGTGGATTAAAATGCTATTAACATAAGCGATTAAACATGTGAATAAACAAGTCCGTGAAATCATGAAATGATGGCCGGTGTCATCTTAAAGAAATCGTGCTTTAATGTGGCTTATTACTAAAAAAAACAGGGTTTGTGAAGCATATTTCTATTGAATGACTTCTGAGGGGAAAATACACGCATTACGTGCTGCCAAAATCACGTTACCTACGATACCAAATTGTGGCAGTGGCAAAGACCTCTATAAAAACATTTGGAAGTAGAAAGATAATTTAGGTCCCCAGCAAGAGTTTGGGCTAATGTAATGTTTCTTGCTCTTTCATGGAGCCATTGCATTCCAGAGAGGGAGGGATGGGTGGCAGCGTTTGGCTCCACTAAGGTGGAATGAAAACAGGAACAAAGGAGCCAGCCAGCCAGGAGTAAGCAAGCAGAATGGCAAAAATTATAGAAGTGGAAGCTCATGGAAGCAGCAGTTGAATACCATGATTACTAAACTAGCCTCTAGCTCAGGAAAGAGTGACATGAACCTCATTAATAGGAACATATGAGTCAGGAATTACTAGTTTTCTAACTGAAGGTGAATGTACAGCACAGTATCAAAGAATAATGTCACTGACACCAAGATGGCTGGTTTGCGGTGAGCATGGTGGCTCAGCGGGCTAGAGTACTGAAAACTGTTGGCTGCAAGGTTGGCAGCTCAGCGGTTCAAAGCCAAAGTGCCACCCGGCAGATCGAGCTCCCACTGTTAACCCCAGCTCCTGCCAACCTAGCAGTTCGAAAGCATGTAAATGCAAGTAGATAAATAGGTACCGCCACAAATAGTGGGAAGGTAAAAGAGTGTTTCCTTGCAGCCACATGACCATGGACTTGCACAACACTGGCTCTTCAGCTTGAATATGGAGAGTCGGACACAACTAGCACACATGTGTGTGGGGAACCTTGACCTTTTTATCTCAGGATCTTTCTAGTTTTTGTAGTTGTGCTCAAAATTTAGCAAACGCTGATGAAATTTCCTGACTGGATTCCTACATACAGCAGGAGGTTGGACTCAATTGCATTGATTTGTAGGCCTCTTCTAATAGAGATAATTTGAAAGCAATTAGTAGGAAGTTTTAGCTCAACCATTTTCTTGCCTGTGTCCTTCTCCATGTGAAAGAGGAAAAGATGTTGCTGCATGTAAGCCTGCATCTCCAGTCACGCAATGAGTTGGCGTTAAGCTTTTTCAGACACAGCCTCTCAGAGGGACAGTGACGGGAAGAACCTAGACCTCTTTCTCTGCCCATGCTTTCAAAATAACCCCACTTTTTAAAAATGCTGAATGGGACTAAGGATACTTGATCTCCTGCTCATTTTGCCATTTGCCCCACTTGATGCCAATTCCTTTAGATGTGTTGCATCTTGAAATTTGTCTTGAAGATATCCAAGCACTACTCAGCTATCATCAGGAAGAAGAATATTCTAGAGGACGGGACCCACAACCACAAATGTCTCTCTATGTGATCTTGTGTGAATTTGGGGCTGAAATAGTGCTCTTAAAAGAGCACTCTGGGTTTGAACACATCCAATAGTACAGGCACATCACCAGATACAGCAGTTTGGTCCTTTACCAGCCTTTTCACTCGTCCCTAGGAGACTGTCAGTAAGCATTCAGAGACAGACCGTTATTAGAATTACTAATTTTCAATTTGAAATGGTATTTGTTCCTTGTAAGACATACAGCACTGATCCTAGAACACTCCAAAAGTATGAACCCAGTTCATAATCAGATGTAGGCAGGATGTATCCGGGACATTTCCAGTCCACAACATATTCGTGGGCTCTGAAATTAGTCTAAGTCTTGAGTGAACAGCATTTACAAATCCTGGAAAAGATGTGAAACACAATTTGAACTCAGGGACATTTGGAATAGGCTCAAGTCTGCCCATAAACCATTGCTTCTGATCTTTTAATTAAAGATAATGACAAATGGGAGCCTTCCGCTATTAGACAGAATAATACTGTAATGAAGCCTGTTAGATAGCTCTATTGAAATTAAGCTTAAGTGTAGGTGAAAAAACACATTTTTCCTTTTGGAAGGTGACAGCGTTTCTGCCTTGTAAGACTGCCAAAATTACTCACTAACATCCTTACTCTTCCCTTTCTTTATGGTCTCCCCCCCCCCCACTCCCCTAGGGTGCATTAGTCCTCTGGTAGTAAATCCAATCATTGCTTGTGACTATTGTTGACTGGCTGCCTTATCATATTCTGGTTGGTAAAGTGATTAGGCAAAACACAAAACTGCGAAAATATATCAAATAAGGCAAAGGGGTCATATACTGCTGTAACGTATTGGACAATTCATGTAATGAAAAATACAGTGGACCCTCGTATAACAGTTTGTATAACATAAAATCTGTACAACATAAAAAAATTCCAGAGATAGGGGAAATTTGCTTAACAGAACTGTCTATGGGGCGAATCTGTACAACATAAAATTGGACAGAGGAATTACTCTGATTTCAATGCATTCCTATGGGAAATTTGTATAAAGGAAAATTTGCTTAACAGGATTTCAATTTTGACAAATTCATTCCTTTATACAAGGTACCACTGTATCAGCACATGAGAACAGTATTATTTTGATGGTCAGTGAACAGGAAACAATAGTTATTACATCACAGACTGACCTGCATACATTTTAATATCTATATAAGTACTAAATGAGTAAATGTAAAGTAAAAGCTGTTCAGATGTTTTTTGTTATTAATCACGAACATCTTCAACATCAACAATAACTTCCTAATGTCACCCTTCATCTCCTTTAAGCACACTACCGTAAGTAGCTAACAAAATGAGGTGTAATTGTTATGCCATTGGAACAGCTTCAGAGTTTCATTTAGCCCTGAATTATACAGGGTGATTTAGGCCAGCTTACCACACAAGTTGTCTGTTGGCTTAAAAAAAGTAATGCATGAACTTTCTGGAAGAAGGAGTATAAATGTAAGAAATTAATAGTGTCACTGTATCAGTGGAGCATGGTGACAGTGGTTTTGAATACTCTATCCTGTGCTAAAATGGAGTGTAAATTTACGCCATTGCTAAGTTACAGACCTTAAAAATATTGGATTATTACTTTTGGGGTCACTATATATTTTCTGTTTTATTATTATATTACTTAATATAGTGATTTTAGATGTAGCAAATCAGTGTTCCAATGGACTGGATAAAAATATATTTCCTCCTCATAGCATGGTAACAGGTAGTGTGGCAATTTCTTTCATATTAAAGATCTGATTTTTGCAGGAAATTTGTGTACAGATCTAGCTGTATATAATGCAACTGGGAAAATATAAAATTAGTTTCTCATTATATTAGGAAATGCAGGAAAAAAACATATATGTTAGCTGGGTCTCTATAACTTTTATCCTGCATTCATTTCCACTTATTCTCATTCATATGTGTTTACAAAACTGCTTTTTTATTTTTGGAATGCTATGTAAAGTCGTTAATCTATGTTAATAAGAGAACAATAGGATGTAAAGTAAAATAGTCAATTGTTCTCTAGACTTCATGGGATTGTGTTGCCAGGCTACAAAAAGAGGCCCACAACTACTTCTGAATTTGTAAAATGCCCTTATTACCCCAAACAAGGACAACCAATAAAAACAGTACAAGCAAGAAAGCAATGCTGTAATCATTATAAACTAATACATATTCAACATCATCACAACTTTAGTTAACAAAATACTTAAAGCTACCAGACAATATTATACACATGAATGTCGATTCGAAGAGAAACATGGCTATAAAAGCAAAGATACATTGTAATTCATGTGTAAAGGGGAAACTTTCATACCTACTTCATTAGGAAAATTTGCCAGTGTTTGTGTCCCAGGGTGCTAGATTCGTTCCTCAGAACAATTGTATCTTGCCAACAGGTATACCAAATTGTGTGACGGTATCTTAGTTATTAAACAGTTTGAGACCTCGTTACCTGTCAGAGGACTTCTCCACAATAATATCTACTTATTCAACCTGTTCCTTTTAGGCCTCATTATGGATGGTGCCTGCTCTGAGGGAAATAAAGAAAACCAGTATTAGGAATCTGTTAGAAATTAGACAGGAGCCCTTCCTACAGATTTTTAGAAGTCTATTCAAGACAGAATTGTTTAGGCAGGCCTTTGGCAACATCTTGTGCTAATTTATCAGACCCAAATGTATTTATATTTGTCGTAATTTATTATTCCTTATCATACTACTGTATATTTGTTTATTCTGTTATGTGTTATTTAGTTTGGGTTGACTTAATAGGTGTCAGATCTAGGTTGCCTTTCTTGTATTTGTTGCATTTTTAAAATTTCTTTTTGATCATTTTAGTTTGGTTGTATGCTTTGTTTAATTTATATAAAGCATTTATGTGGAGCCCCATGGTGCAATGGTTAAATGCCTGTACTGCAGGTAAAACTGTGCTCACGACCTGGGGTTCAATCCCAGGTACAAGGCTCAAGGTTCACTCAGCCTTCCATTCTTCTCAGGTCAGTAAAATGAGTGCCCAGCTTCCTGGGGGGGGAGAGACAATGTGTAGCCTGCATACTGTAATTAAAGGTTTCAGGGATTTCAGGTATGCTTGGCCTATATATATAGGTATGGAAGAAATCAGAGTACGCTTTGAGATAACTGATCATCCTGACCTGATCGCCCAAAGTTAATGGTGGGGGAGTAAATGGATTGCAAAAGCACAAGGGTAATTGTTACTTTGGCATGGGACTATATGTAGAGATGTGCATAGTGAAAAAACATTAGAAAGATGTAGTCATTACTAGAGATAGGCACAAAGCGCTTTGTAGCACTTCGTGTCAATCTCTAGTTACTGCCGAAGGAACAAAATGCTTAATTTGGCAGTGAGAACTGCATCAGCAAAGAAATCTTGCATGAATGTTTGTGAAGATTCTCAGTCATCCCGGTGAGTTTATCTGGAAGTTGAGTCATGGCCACTGGACTTCTTTTCTTGAGAGATTGAGACGTTTTGCTGCTCATCCAAACAGCTCCAATCGATCACATGAATGTTCCTGCTAATTGTTTGGATCCTTACCCTGCAGTCTACTCTTCCCTTGCGGCACTGGCAAAATCTTCCATAGAACCTCATATCTAGTCTTCAGTTCTGGGTTATATCTATTTTTAGTTGAGTTTACTGGAGTGAGAAAAAAGTAGGAAGTTGTGATTATTTAGTTGGGTGCCATTTGTATATTCATATATTCACCTATCTTATCAGGCATCAACCCTATTTCCCTGAGACTCTCAAGAATATTTATTAGTTCAGGGCATGCCATGAAGATCCATTTACATGCTTAAGTTTAGAAATATTCTATAGGTCTGGGTAGAATATGCCTGTAGCCTCTGTCAGTCTACTGGGCTTTGTTTAAGAAGGAGCAACTCTTTCCCATGTCCATATTAAATTTCTGAATCTTACTAATGAGAAAATTTGAACAAAGTCCAAATATTATTTGACTTCCCAAGAATGGTTGATATATTAAAATAAAATGTATTACATAGCTAGACATTAACAATTAAATTGAAAAAGACTAGTAATGTAGAACTTTGCAGTGACTAAAATATAGTGAGGTTAAAATGTGGACTAACTTTGCAAATCACTATTAATTTCTTTGGCTTTCATTGCAATAACATTGATTTAATTCATTAGATCCCTTTCTGAATCTATATTTCAGTTTTAGAGTTGTCAGTTTGTGTTAATGACAATTTTACCCATCTGTTCTAACATGAAAACGGGGCTTTGTACTGCAGAGATGATAGATCTTGAATAGTTCAGGAAGTATGTGATTTCTCTTTAAGGTATTCATTTGGATTATTCATCTCTTGGTGCAATTCATCCAAGAAATTAAGCTGAATAGTGTTTTTTCTGAAAAGTAATATTAAACCCTGGATAATATTTAACAAAAATCAAATGTCATATTTTGTCATTTTACACCATTGCCTCTTGCATGTTTTACAGAGAAAGTATCAAAACATTCTTACTCATTTGCTGTCTAACGGCAAAGCCATAATTTTGTGTGTCAGTATATCAGAACTCTAGTCGATGTGAAAGGAATAATAATTAGTTCTTTTAATTTGGCTATTGAAATAGTACCATTATTATACAGGCACTCTAGCCCTACATACACTAGGATTAGGTCAAAATTGTGCTGTTGCAATCTTGAAAATACTGGTGGAACATCCACACTTAGGGTGTTACAATAGTCATGTTGCCCACTTTATGCTGAAATTACCTGACTTTGTGTGCTAATACAGAAAATCATTTAATATGCTCAGCTGTGTATGTTTAAACTTCAAAATCTAGATATAAGGGCGGAGGGCAAGGTGGTTTGTCATAGCAGTGTTACAATTAATATTTGTTGACTTTCCATAGAACAGCAGGCCCTAACGTTTTTGATACAACATCTGGTTTGTGATTTTTGAGGAAATGTCATACCTTCTTTAGTCTCGTTTTCCATCCTCTAGCTAATTTTTATTTTAAAAATATAATTTGACATTAAAACAAATATCTCTCATTCGAGTGGCCCTTACAGAAGTCCTATCGTCTGCCTAGGAGGATGTGCCTCCCTAGTTTGTGAGCCGAATTTTATAGATGGCAATGTGTGTTTCATTAGCAGTGCAAAGGGCAAGAATATAAGGTTCTCTGTGATATTATGCTGACGAGAATACTGTAGATGGTGGCACTTGGTTTGGGCCTCTTTGTATGGCCATGTCTTCTTTTTATCCAAGTACATTGGACCCTCATATAACAAACGGTTTGAATAACATAAAATCTGTACAACATAAAAAAATTTGGAGATAGGGGAAATTTGCTTAACAGAATCGCCTATGGGGCAAATCCATAAAACATAAAAATGGTCACGGTTCGGGATTACTCTGTTTTCAATGCATCCCTATGGGAAATTTGTATAAAGGAACATTTGCTTAACATAATTTCATTTGGAATGAATTAATTCCTTTATACAAAGTACTACTGTATTACTAATTATTGTACAGCTGGCTGGATTGTTCAGTGAGTTATGTATCGGCCTATGAAGTCAGAAGTTAGGAGCTCAACTCCCCACTGTGCCAGCTTGTGGAGCCTTGGGCCAGCTGCACAATCCCAGGGCACCCACCGAAGAAGGGAGCGATAGACCACTGCTGAGTCTGGAAGTTGAATCACGGCAACCGGACTCCTTTTCTTTTGAGATCAAACTGTTTCATTAGTAATCTAGGTAGCTTCTTCAGTCTGATGAAGCTACTTGGATGAGTAGTGAAACGTTTCGATCTCATAAGAAAAGAAGTCCAGTTGCTGTGACTCAGCTTCCAGAGAACTTAATCTGGATGACTGAGGAGCTTCGCAGAAACGTACAGGACTTGTCAAATCAGCATTTTTAAAATACCATTAATTCATCGAGTTCCACCATACCATCCCAGTCCCATCTTTCAAAACTAAGCAGGGTATAACCTGGCTGGTACATGGATGGGAGATTATCAGGGAATAACAAGGATTCTCAAATCAGGCTAAGGAAGAAGACTGCCTGAAACCCAGGAGGGCTATTGTCGGCAGTCTGAGGGTTTGTCTGAAGAGACTCAGTTGGACTAGGCTGGTCTAAATATGGTTGTTTGGGGTCTGGGTAATTGTCCAAGTGTGGGGATTCCTCCGCGGGATATCCTTAGATATGGTAATCTCCCAGGCCAGCTGAGAGGGTCAACGGCGAAAGGAATGTAGAGGCCTCAAACACACAGAGTTTCTTTTGACGCCGTGTTTCAGATGAGGACAGGCAGAGAGTTAAGTCTGTGACATCTCTTTCTCCTCCCCCTGAAGCAGGCTCTTTTATTAGCTCTCACAAATCACATACACGTCAGCAGAGACCCATCCAATGATTATACAGCTGGTATTTCCTGAACATGTGCAGTAGCATAGGATTATCTCATACTCTTAGGCATGCATACTCCTACGCTTGTTCCGTGGCCATCTTTAAAAAGATCTGTTCTCAGCTCCTATCCGCCAGCCTATTACCCAATAAGAGAGTGTTATTAGTGTGACGTATAGACCCATATTGATTGTCTGAGGCTATTCAGAGCTAGGCTGATGAAGCATAGAAGGCAAATCCCAATATCTAAGGATGTCATTTGGTGTGATCTTTGCATCTAAATAGCATACAGGCCTCAAGGGACCTTATTTGGTCCAGCTCCTTCCATTGGAAATGTCCCATATCTTGAATCAGCATAAAAAGAATACCATAGCATGATATTGGCAAATTATGTTTTGCTCTTCTATACAGGGTCAGAAGAAGTGAAAAAAAATATTAGAATAGGCACTACTGCTGAGTATTCTCTACCTAAAGAGCCCTGAAAAGTTTTCTACCTTGAAAATTTTGAATAGGGTTGGCAAGTCAGGAATAGGGATGGGCATTTCTTTTCGGAACCAGTAGGTTATGAAACAAACCATGCGAGCCCAGGTGGTCCTCTGAACCGGCTGATACACGCAGATCCAATTGCTTTACCTTTCTCTGTCTTGTGTGGGGTTAAAATCCAACGAGGAAGCATGCTGTGATGTCATCTTTCCTGCTTTGAGCTGCTGGCCAATCAGAGAGGGAAGCAGGATGATGCCTGTCCCTGCACAGCTCCTGATTGACCAGCATCACAGATCTAGCAAAGATGATGTCGCAGCATGCTTCTTCATTGGATTTTAAACCTGCGCGAGCCAGAGAAAGGTAAACCAATTGGATCTGCGTGTAACAGCTGGTTCTGAGGACCACCTGGGCTCGCGTAGTTTGTTTCGTAACCTACTGGTTCCAAAACGAAACACCCATCCCTAGTCAGGAATGATGTGATGGCACACAATTATTGTTGTTATTGTTGTTGTCTATTGTACAAAGAACATACTAGCAGGTTCTCTGCCATACATGGCTTACAGTTGGATAGATGTGGTACAAAATGAGCAGAGACAAAGCATGAGGAAAGGGAGGTGATTCAAATACAAACTTTTACCTGATATTATACTTTAATGGCCCTTGGTGCCAAGGAAGGAACCAAAGAGCAGCAAGTCCTAGAAATTACGTTGCTGGACCAGTTTACCTTCTCACCCCTCTCTCTGAACATTATCATGGGATGACTATTGATGAAAACAGATTGGGGAAGAATCATGAGTAGCAGTTTTCTCTGGAGACTATCTGTGGAGATTCCTTCACGAACAAGGACCCTGATAATTTCTCTAAAAAGCTGTCTGCATCTGTATTCCTACAGACACCTGCAATTTATTACAATAGATGTTTCTAAAAGCATTGCTGGCAAAAAAAATTTTGGATAAAAAACAAAACCAAATAATCTCCTTCAGCCTTAGCCTTGTAATTTCAAAATACAAACTATTTTGAAAATACGAATTTTGCACTTCAGGGGCACTACTTCTAACAAATTAAAAATCAACAAAAATATTATGCTTCTATGTTACCTGTTCAAGTGTACAGAATGTACAAAAACTTTAATCAAATACTCAGGTTTGCTCAGTTTTAAATTGTGTTAGTTTAATGGTTTCTATTCAGCTGTTTATATTAATGACATATTCCCATCTAAATATATTGCTGCACTGAAAAGCCATCAAAACATTTCTAAGGTTGAATGAGTGCACTTGCCTTCATGATTTTTTAATAAAATGATCTCTTTCCATTGAACAGCTTACAAAAAATAAAAGATTGCATAATATATATACACACACACAATATTCCCTATAATATTAAAGGGAATATTATAAATATCAACAGCAGCTTCATTTACTGTCTGAATGTTTTATTTGAGTTCATAGTGGCACTGGAGTTGAGATACGTGAGGTACTGTGTTTCAAAGAGAGGATAAAAATGCAAGATGCAATTGATTTTTTCCCTCACATTGATTCAAATCGTTATTATTCGAAGAAGCAGACAATTATTTGCTAATGGTCACAAAACCTTCTAAAGAAGCTTACTGTTTCTTCCCAAGAAATGTTTCTGAAATGGTTTAATATCACAGGGTATGAACAAAATGTACGGGCTCATTTCTTCCCCAGTACCTTTTCCCTATTTAACAATAAATTACTTCTGCCTGCAAGAAGTTCCAGTAGCAGGGTCAGTGGTGTACACACATATCACCCCCTCTCTCATGTGGTCTTCTCTGGGAGGACCATTGAATAGAAGTTTCATAGAAGGAGCTGTTCTTTTTCCTGAAATTAACGGGATTCATCTTCCAACACAGGCAAATTAAAATCTAAAGACCTTAAGCTCCTCCATCCATGGGTTTTCCCTTCGCCACAGAAGTCTGAGTTGAAAGTTTAAAAGTTGCTTTTCTCATGGCCAAAATGGAGGCACAAGTATGCTGACAGGCAGCAGAGGTTTTGTCCTGAAAGAGGCTAGGGAGCAAAGACCATAATGATCCAGCTGCTAGCCCTTTATGTGGGGCTTTCCTGGTGATCAGCCGACCTAGTGGTCAGCTAACCACCTAGTGGTCAGCTGACCCGATTGACCAGCCTGGCCACTAGCCAGCATGTCTCGATCGGGCATGCATACAAAGTAGACCCTCCCAGTACAGGCCTGGTCGGAGCCCCCAAGTCTCAAATCAAATTGTATAGGCGGTAAAACCTCTACCATAAAGAGCCACTCAGTTGGTTTATCATGCATTGTAATTCTGGCAAAACATATTTATTTGTAGCTAAGCTCTAAGAAAGCATAATCTTTTGCCTTGGGCATCAGGTAAAGTGTGCTTCTAGTTTTAATCCATTCACATGCTTTTGGTGGTTTTGGTGATCAGATGTTTGGGGAATGTTGCATTAGTGTTTCTACCTACTAGACATTGTTGCTTTAGTTTATTATGAAAATGTATGCAAATATAACCACAACTAAATGGTCAACAAAATAGCTTTTTGTATTGTCTTGTATCCCTTCCCAGTAATGCTTTTCTTAAAAGAAGAAAAGGAATTATGACCTGTAACCTGATGTTCACTTACCTGGGAGTAACCCTAACTGAACACAGTAGGGTTTGCTGCTGAGTAAATATGAATTAAATTGTGTTGGAAAAAATAGGTTCTAGTCAACCAATCAGTGTTAATCTCACTATCAAGGCTTTTTCTCCAATTCATTGTGTCCATTATTACCCTTGGTTTGGTCACTCAAGAAATCCTATCCAGGACTCCCATCAGAAAAAGTCTTGGTTGGAAGCTGAATGAAATTAGTCCCTTATGAGCTAAGTAATTGCAAGGTTACATTACCCCATGGAAGTGATAACTGATAAAATCTGACAATTTCAATTTTAAAGCGGCTGCGCTTCAGTACATTGAAGCTGCGATAGCCCTTATATTTTTAAACCTATAACTTGCTAGTCTCACATACATAGTAATGAAGCACCAGCTACACTTAATGATAAAATTTATTTAAATATTGATTATACAGCAGCCTGTGTTAACAATAAATATATTACCTACTCATGCATGAGGTGCAGTGCATTATGTTTATGTTCCTGTGAGCCATTTAAACTCTTTTTCTTTTTCTTTCTCTTCCTCTCCCTCCCCCTCTTCTTCGGTTCTTGAAAATCCATGGGAAAAATCAGTACTAAATAAAGTTTATACATAATGGTTGTTATTGCATTCATGAGTGCCTTTTGTTGGTTGTAGAGATGGGCACGAATAAAAAAAATGGTGTTTCGTTTGTCGTTTGTCATTTAGGGGCCCGTTTCGTTTCGTTTCTGGTTTTTGCAAATTTTTGCAAAAAAATCATTTTCTTTTTTGTTCGTTTTGTTACCATTTTGTTACCATTTATTTCATTTTTTTTGTTTTTAGCATTTAAAGCAGATCACTTGTATTGCCGTGACGAAAACGAAACACACAACAAAATTTCCGGTGTTTCTGTTCGTTTTGTTTCATTTTAGGGACAGAATTCGTTTGTCATTTCATTACGTAATGAAATGAAAAAACGAAAATGAAAAATTGTTCGTTTCGTGCCCATCTCTAGTTGGTTGCATTTGTGCAAAATCAAGATCTCTTTTGTTGCACTAGTATTGTAGACTCTGGCACCCAACCAGATGCCTTTGGGAAGCCACAGCAGAGCAGGTGGCGGTGATGGTGGGGAGATTCTCCTGCTGTTCCCCTCTAAGGACTGACCCTAAGTGGGAGTGTCTGAACATGAAGCATCTTTTGAGCCATCATAGCTAATAAGCTTTGGCAGATTTATTTTTCCAGGGCCAAAATCCTTTTTATTTTTTTTAGCTATCTTTGCAGAAGGCGAACAGAACGACTTGCCGTGGCCGCATGCTGGCAAATGAGAAGTCGCCACTTGGATTTTTGGACAGGAAACAACTCACTTGACAGCCATGGGCCTGTAAAATCCAAGGAAGGATTTGTTAATTATGGATTAGAGGCCACTGCGAGTTACACCATTTGCTCTCTCCAGGTGCCACTATGCAACGGCATCTGGAAGTTGAGTCATGGCTACTGGACTTCTTTTTTGAGAGATAGAAACGTTTCACTGTTCATCCAAACAGCTTCATTGATGAACAGCGAAACGTTTCTATCTCTCAAAAAAGAAGTCCAGTAGCCATGACTCAACTTCCAGATAAACTCACCTGGATGACTGAGAATCTTCACAGACATATGCAACGGCATCTTTGTGAATAATTTTGTCTACGTGGGATAGGCTAGCATGACATTACCAAAAATGAATGAATTCTCTGAATAAATGTTTTACTGAGAAGGGGAAGGATATCCTTTCATTTACATACGTAGATGTTCAACTGTTTACCTGATACATCGCTCCCAACAAAACTGCCTACCGTTATGAAGGCCTTGGTTTCTTGGATGATAGATTTTAAATGCATCTTTTAAACACATAAAGTACTTCATCTCCATACTTGGGGGATGATTATCTATTTCCTAAAGCCAGAGAATACAGAAGGTGACTTGTGGTCCCCTTAAATAATTGCTCTTTTCCCATTTGTATTATAAACCTAATATCAGATAGCAATTTTGTTGTTCCTGCAAGGGGGCAATGACAATAAAGATTCCTATTCCTATTCCAGTTTTCATGTGGCCACTAAACAAGATGCAGCTTAGCCTCTTCTCCAACATCACTGCAGATGCTCATAACAAGTGCCACCGTGAACTGCAACAGCTTCTGTTCTGAGTTCGTTCGGGTCTTCCTCTTGAATTTCACAGTAGTGTTGTATCAGATTGTCAATCTCTAGTTGCTTAATGGTTTTTTTTTGGGGGGGGGGAATGAGAACTGGGAGAATGAGAAATGATCTCACTCTTGATCATTTTACCCCTCCACATATTCTGGAACTGCAGTTGGTTTCTCTGGAGAAGGTGTCTCTGTTTGCTAGCAGGAAAGTCCAAACAAAACAAATCAACGCAGTTAGTTATCACAAGATTATAGTACAAGAATTAAAACAAGACTTGTAGAGCAGCTGGATTTAGCTTTTTTTCAAACCACCATTGTCTCTAATTCGGAAAAGACATGTTGGTCATATACTGGTGCAGCTTCTCCTTTTGTTTACCTCCCTACCTATGCTCCAGTTCAGAAAGCAGGAAGTATCATTCTGAAGGCAGGAAGTATCATTCTGCTCTCCATTATATGTGCCTTTAAATACATATTAAGACACCAGGAATCATACTTTCTTGGTTGTGGCCCCTACCTTATGGAAAGGGTGCCTGGATTGTCAGTCCTCTTATTGCTGTTCTGAGAAGGGTTCAAGGGCATTCTCCCATTTGGATATTGCTCTCTGTCTTAGGGCGCTTTTACACGACCCCTAAGATCTGCTGGCAACTTAAATTCGGACCAGAGATCTTGGGAGTTTGCTCCTCTTGCTGTGTTCCCACCCCTCCACACTCCCTTGCTCCTGTCTGCGTGAGGGGAGGGAGAAAAAGGGGAGAAAAGAATGCAGGCTCACCTCCGCTCTGCCATCGCGAGCTGCCCCGGGAAGCATTGCAGTCTCTTAAAGGGGCAGGGGTAAAAAAAAAAAACCACAACAAGGTGAGGAGAGCCTGACACTCGCTGCTCTGCAATCCGCATCAGAAATTTTTCACCTTGGGAGACCAGGTACTTGGAAAATGCGCTGGGATGCGCTTAGGTGGGCGTGGTCATACTTAATTTTTTTTTTAAAGTCCGGAGCTGGTGGGAAAACAATTTTAAGCTCCGCATCTGGGAGCCCTTTGCCTCAGATTTTAGGGGTCGTGTAAAAGCGCCCTAAGAATCTTTCATCATTTGGGGGGTTTATGCATTATACTGTAAGTGATTATTTGGCATGTTTATTGCTTTATTGGGCTACTGGGGTCATTGTCTCACTTTTCCATTGTAAACAATTTTGATTAGTGTTGTGCACTAAGTCTGCAATAGAGATGGGCACGAAATGAACAATTTTTCATTTCCATTTCCATTTTTTTGTTTCATTATGCAACAAAACGACAAAGGAATTTTGTCTCTAAAATGAAACGAAACGAACAGAAACACTGGAAATTTTGTCGTGCGTTTCGTTTCCATTACTGCAATACAAGTGAATTGCTTAAAATCCTTTAAAAAATCACAAAAAATGAAGCAAATGGTAACAAAATGGTAATGAAATGAACGAAAACAAAAGCGATTTTTTTGCAAAAATTCACAAAAAATGGAAATGAAACGAAACGGACCCTCCAAACGACAAACGACAAACGAAATGCCATTTTTTTTATTCGTGCCCTTCTCTAGTCTGCAATATAAAAATGCAGGAAATAGATAAATAAATATGTCGGCAGCACTTCACTAAGTTGGGAGCTTGCTGTTCAAGGTTTCGTGATGCTATGTGTGTACACAGTATACACCTGTACTGCCACCCCTAGCATGCATGTTCAATGTACACGTTGAGTACAAAGCTGTTGTCTGTACATACAATCTGTGTATGCTAAGCAGTGGAATCAGTAATACTGAATGGATCACAGAAAAGACTCATAATGTGCGGCACTAGAAATATTTATTATTTCCTTCTTACATTTATATTCTGTCTCTCTTTCATTGAAGTCACACAGAGTTAATTAGCAGTTTTTCATCAAGCACTGCCTGACTCAGAGATGGTTAGCTTTAGCAAGGTTGCCTACAATGACACCCTGAGAATAAATGGATTGTCCAAGTCAAATGCTGTGCAACCAATGGGCCCCAAATCATATTTGTCACCTTGCAATGCAGACACGGCCAGGTAAAACTTCTTAATGGTTTAGAACAATCAGCTCCTTAATGTTGTGTTTGTATCTTTCTCTCCCTGCTTGCTGTTACTGGGCGGGTAGGGACAGCTGGGCCTGTTTTGATTTTTGTCAAAAGCAATGGTGTTCCAAAGCCATAACTCTCTGTTATGCACTGGGACTTGTTTGCATTATTGCCTGTAAATGTGGATGTTAGCATGCATTACCAATAGCAGTTGGTGTTATTGTTTCAGGCTGTCAAAGCTCAAGTTTAAGATTCCAGAGCTTAAAATGCCATAGAGGAAAGGGGAACTAACTTTGCAAGAAATATGGGTAGACATTCAGAAGCTGTGCTTCGCTTTCAGCAGAGGAGAGGAAGAAGAGAAACTGGGATAAAGACATGCCAGTATATATTTTTTTCCATTTTTCCATTGTCCATATAGAGTGACCTGTCATTTACATATGCCCGGGTGTGGTTACTAGGAGCAAATTGTACTCTGATGTACTAAAACAAGACAGTCATGGCGCAGTGGAGTGGGCTGGCCTCATCTCCTGGGGTGTGATTACTTAGGAATAATGACGCCCCCTGCAGAGGCACCTTATTGCTCTTTTGCAAAAACAGTCTTTATTGAGGGGAATTAATTGCATTGTTGTTGGTAGCAAGAAATAACTTTAATATTTTGAAATGATGTTGTCTGTGGTACTTCTGAGAGCCTCTCACAGATATCTCAAATAAAGGGCCCGCTTGGGGAAGTCACTTTATATGGCACTATGTATGTTTGTTTGCTTGGGATTTAGAGGTATATGCGTATATAAATCATCCTCAGATGAATTATCGTTTTCAAATTTATTGAAACTCAGCTCCTTTTAACTCAATGGGAAGATCTGTTTCAAACTCAGTTACGTTCCCATTGCCAGTAGAAAGGATACCAATGTTTCAGAGTTAATTCACTTGGCATTGAACGTACATTGAAAGTATTTATTCTTCAGATTTTTTTTAAAAAAATCATCTAGCAAAACTTACTGGTTAAGTAAACCAAACATACAGTATTTTCAAGCTGCAGGCTGGCAGGCAAATGTGTTGTTATACTGTACCCACACAGCCTATTTACAGTTCACATAACAGCTGGGGGAATAGCTTTTATGATGGGGATTTTAATTAGTACCGCATACAAAAAGAGCAACACTAATGTTGGTGAAACTTGCTGGTGCATTCACTTCCATAAAAGGCGAGCTGGTTCAGTGTCACTGCCTTCAGGATTCTTTTGTCACAAAACACTGGTAAATCAACCTGTTATGTTCTAGTAGTTTTAGTTTTCTCATTCCTGTTATGATGACAGAATTGTAGAACTCTACTCCTATCATTTTCCTCAAGTGCCTTCATCTTGTGTTAGGCTGGACAATAAATAAGGGCCAGTTGAATTTTCCTAACATCTGACTGTTAGTGTTGGTTAAAAGATTTACCTTGCTTGTTGGTCCAATCATTAAGGGAACCTGAAATGGGTACATTTCTCAGTTATGGAAAGCTAGCCATTCTGTGATTTTGTTTGGATGAGGGCCCTTGGCTGTGATGTAATGAACCGTAAACCATTTGTAGGCTTCATGCTTAAAATTAGCAAATCCCAAAATTGTCAAAGCACTCATCACATTTTTCATTCTCAGCCTCCCAAGGCACCTCAGCAAGGAATTTTCAAGCCCTAAAAGATTCCCAAGAAATACGTTTTATTCATGAAGAATTTCATAATTTACATAAACTGTCTGTGCAAAAAAAGGAGCCTTTGCACAAAAAGTTTATGTAAATTAGGGAAGCAAAATATAGACAGCAAGCACAAACTGGCTAGCTGATTATTTTAAAAGACACAAACAACCCATCCAGTGAATGCAGCTTTTCAAAGACCATGTAGAGAAGCAACACACATTGTCCTTTTAGGATATTTCACATAATTTGCAGCATTGTATTGTTTGCACAATTTTGCTTAATTTGCACACAAAAGCAGTTCTTATCTTCTTTTTGAGAACATCACAAAATAGCCTGCCTTCTCACAGGGTGAGGAGAATGCATTTGTGACTCCATGTCCTGCAATATGCAGATGAATTAGGCAAATATTCATATCTCTTGAGCTGAAAACTGGACATCTTATAGTTTTTTTTAAAAAATCCAATCAATAGTTATGTTCTGTGGTTACTGTATTGTCTGAGAAAGCTAATATAGTATTGGCCGTGTATATTTGGTTAGGATTTTGTACTGTAGCATGTTTCCTCTCTCTGGCCAGTATCCTGTTGCGTAACTCTGGCTGTGCAGAAGGAGTGATGTCATTGGTGAAAGGCTCATCCTAGTCACAACTCTTCATATAGACATTGCTGCATTAGCTGTGCATGTTTGGTATATTATTTATCCCACACTATTAATGTATGTGATTCTATTCAGAATAGTTTGGTCAAATAAAAACAGATCCTTTCCCCCCTTCCTTTACGCATTCTTTGTCATTATTCTCACTGTCAAAGTGTACTCTATATTCTACAGATTACATTTTGACACTGAGTATAATGACAAAGAAGAGGTAAAGACATTAAAAAGGGAAACAACCAGAGAAAAGGAAGACATGTAACATGGAAGAATAAAGGGGCGTGATCTGAGGTACCATTCCCTGCACAGGAGAGCACAAATACTAATTTTTGTAGCTCTGCTACCAGCAATTTCACTTATTTCTAGACTAATCAATGACTAATAAGTCATTTATCTTTGCTGCTAATGTTTAGTGCCCAACATTCCATGTTGTTTCGTATTTTATGAGACTCTTTGCATCACTTTTATCCTCTGCCTCCCTTTTTATGCTAATGGTTCTATCCATCAGTTTCAGAGTAATATTGTAGGTACGTGTTTCCCCTAACAGGATGAATGAATACACTAAGATAGATATGTTTGTGCTACTTATCAAATATGGAAACAAATGGGAAAGAATGAAAGAGGCACAGTACCCCATCAAAGGAGCTAGTTCACCATCAATGTGCTCAACAGCCAGGAAATAATACTTTACAGCGGTTTCCCAAAGAAGACTACTAAACTCTGAGAAAAGATGAGATAGGCCAGACAGAAGTCAATGAATGGTATGAGGAGGAAAGGAAATTTCACCTGACTAATAGTCTCTGAGCTCCATCAATGGAGACTAAAATATTTGAGAATGAGAGGTGACCGTATTATCAAGATGATAGGTAAGGAAACCTGAATTTTTGACTATATAAGCAGGTTGCTCTGACCAGTTAGATCAGTGGTTCTCAACCTGTGGGTGCCCAAATGTTCCTGGACTGCAACTCCCAGAAATCCCGGCCATCTCAGCTAGTGATGAAGACTTCTGGGAGTTGCAGTCCAGCAACATCTGGGTGGGGACCCACAGGTTGAGAACCACTGAGTTAGATGTTGCTGGTACTATAACATAAATGTCTAAAAAAGACACCCTTACCTCAGCCTGCAGTATTAGGTTGGCCAGCAGAGAGTAGGATTATTTATATATCTATTTGAAATATTTTTATCCTGCTTGTTCCCTACATTATGAGTGACAGGGAGTATTGTAGGATTATGTGGCAGTGGGGCAGGATTGAAAAATCTGTTTTCCTCTAGATGTTATTTGGATTGTAATTCCTGTATCACTAGCCAGCATAGTCTATGCTGAGGCATGGAGAGAGTTGAAGTTCAAGAGTGTATGCAGAGCAATGCAGAGCTGAGGGGAACAGAGGAACGATGAGCCCAAACTTCTCTGGACCATGGGAGATGGCCCTTTGTCATGCCCATGGCTGATGAGCTGGTTTCACCCATCATTTTAAGGGAGAAAGAACCCCAAACCAACAACCAACAAGGATTCCCCCCCCCATCTTAATTGTTATTTGAAGTTTCCTTTCAGGGTCTCAGGGTAAATCCTCGGCCACCACCCTTCCTGAATTCCTTTCAGATCTCCCTTGGAGTCTCAGCACTTCATATGCTCCATCTGTCTATTACTTTGCCCTAGATGCCCTGGACCACTTTTTAAGAATGGAGAACAACCAAGAGTCATTTGAGGAAAGTTGTGCTTCTGACCCAAGAGATACCATTAAACAAACGATAAGTTCATTGTGATAATGGTGTCTATTTAAAACTGTCATTTACATTGATTAGTTTTATGCCTCAGTGTGCACATAATATGTAGTTTTGTCTATAAATTTCATCTTATTTAAATTGGAAATTTGGAGAAGAATGTCGTGTATAAAGGTTCCCTCAGTTCCTCAACCATTTTAATTTTCTAATTTTTTAATGGAAACTGGTACAGCTGTCTGAAAGATTAATGTGTCATTAATAAGCAGTAGATTAATTGGGTGTCAAATACAACATTATAAAGAAATGGTATCAAACTTGGCTATAATACACTTTGGGAAGAAAGGTGGCATAGAAGTAAAATATGCCATCAAGTCAATTCTGATTCAGAGGCCTAACTAGTGCCCGGAGACAAAGTCAGTTTTTATGGCCTCTCATCCCCCCAACTGTGTCTCAACCACCCAGTAAGGGGAGCAGATCCTGGGGGAACAGTGGGGGAGAAGAAGAAGGGTCTCTCCTTCTCATGCCCTCTTGGGGGGGGGGTCTCGCTTCCAGTCAAGGCTCTCCTGTGCGAACCACACAGTGCGAGAATATCGCCAAGCAGGCAATTTCTTCCCCAAGCAACACCTCCGTAGCACGCTTCCCTCTCCTCCTTTCCACCAGCTAAGGCTTGGGGCAATCCTTAGCTGGAGGGAAGGAGGAGAGGGGAGCAGTCAATGGGATTTTCTCCCAAGCAGCCCCTCCGTGGGAGCAATCAACAGAGGTGCTGCTTGGAAATGAAATCGCCTGCTTCCCTCTCCTCCTTTCCCCTGACTAAGGATCGCCAAGCCTTAACCTGGTGAAAGGAGGACTGCTGGTGGGATGGCACATGACTTCCTCCTGCTACCCCCCCTCCAGGCACCCCCAGATTGCTGCATACCCTGGGGCAAATGCACTCTTCCACCCCTCCCTAGTTACGCCAGTGTTCTGATTTACTGTGATTGTTTTCCAGATATTTCTAGGGAGAGAGTACTCAGAAGTGGTTCACCATTCTCTTCTCCTAGGGCAGTGATGGCAAACCTTTTAGAGTCCAAGTGCCCAAACTGCGATTCAAAACCCACTAATTTTTTTTTTGCCAAGTGTCACTACAGCAATTTAACCTGAATACAGGTGGCTGTGAAGGAGTGATGTTGAGTGCCCACAGAAAGGCCTCAGAGTGCCACCTTTGGCACCTGTGCCATAAGTTTGCCAACACTGTCCTAGGGTCATCTTGGTACTTTTGTTGCTAGCCCAAGGCTACCCAGGCAGGCTTTTTTTGAAAGCACAGTGGGGTACTGAATTCCCAACTTCATGCTCCACAGAGAGGTACTTAACCAACTGAGGTATTTTCTGCTTCGCAGAAATAGCTTCGTCTGAACCCAGTCAACTCACATTTTTTAAAAAATTCAGGTTGTTGACTCACTGTTTCCAAAATAAATTTATTTGAAAACGATGAGCCAACAAACTGAAATTATAAAATGTGAGTTGACTAGGCAACCATGATGATGGTCTGTGTTGACAGATCTAGATATTTCATACAATGTTGCATCACCATCATCATCATCACCACCACCACTTCAACCACCACCTCCACCACCACCATTCATCATGATGATGATGATTATCACCATCTGAGAACTGCAGAGTTGGAGGCATAGTGGAGAACTGAGTTCCCAACCTCTGGTTCTCCTAAACCACTGAGCTATCAAGCAGTCAATGCTGCATCGAATAACCTTGGCCTTTTGAATGTACATGAGTGAAACCTGGATGAGAAGAAACAAGATTTAACGGAAGAAAGAAAAAAATTGATGGACCTCAATGTAAAATACTGTACCTATTTTTACCTTTTATGACTGCTGATCCTATGATTAAAGTGGGCACAATCAAGCACCAATTTCACATTTTAATACATCATTCAGTGGACGAGTTGAGCAAATGCTTAAATTCCTACTCACTGGAGAAATTAAACTAAATATAATTGGATCATTCCAGAATAAAAAAATGGGTGGGGGTGGGGGAATGGGACCTATTGACTCCTCTAATTTTTTAATGGTTCAGCCTTGCATAGTATGCTTTCATTATGCAACAACTCACTTTATGACTTTGCTGTGTAATAACTGCTCTTTATGTATGAAAAGCTGATAAATGCAACTATGTATATGTTACATTTTGCAACAGAGTCGCAGGCTTCTCCATTTATTTTCACTGTAAGTCGGACATATGTTAACTGGAGGAATTTCATAAATCACAGCTTTTTCTTTAAAAATGACTTGCTTTGAGTCATTAGCCCTTTCATTCTAATGGAATTCAGCCAGATTTTCTATGACCTTAGCACCCAATCATGCATAAGATTAGCCAATCACTAACAATTCCTTGCATGCCAAACTCCACTGGGAAGGAGGAAAAAGACAATGGGAAGTAGACACATCTGATCCACCTGTTGTAGATCACATGAAACGATATCCTGTACTTTCATACTGAAATCCTTACGTGAACTCAGTGGCACATTCTGGGATACAGCAAAGATAAATGTCAATTTGTGATCGCTCTTGGT
The DNA here is from genome assembly GCA_023846285.1 of Phrynocephalus versicolor. Classification (NCBI taxonomy): domain Eukaryota; kingdom Metazoa; phylum Chordata; class Lepidosauria; order Squamata; family Agamidae; genus Phrynocephalus; species Phrynocephalus versicolor. The sequence continues at coordinate 2,724,213 of JAHTLZ010000213.1, read as the reverse complement.
GATCACCGTGCCAGAAAGGTCTGTTTCATTTACTTATCTTCTTTTAATTCTTTTTCTTTATCAACAGACTTCTGTTTCTGAAACATCCTAGAAAGAACCAATGCATTCATTGTATTGAATAATGAGAGGTTTGTTTATCAGGCATTTCATTGCATCACCCTAAATTAAATTCTCCCGTGCACCTCCTTGATAGGGGCTGGACCGGATGACCCAAAGCGTCATTTTCAGCTCTGCAGTTTAACATGATGTCGTCGTCGTCGTCGTCATCATCATCATCATCATCATCATCTATTGTGGGTGATGCATGTCTGTTCAGTGATGCAGGAATTGTGCTACTGGAGCTATTCCTGTTGAGATAATCTTGCATGTATCAATGTGAGGGGACTCTTCACATCCTTTGGTCATTGTCTGCTACCAACCTACAACTAAAGTTCTTTTTTCCTGCATCTGGATTGCCCCCTTTCTCTTTCTGTTTTGCTTCCTTTGCTTCCTTTCCTTGTTTAGCCTCAGTCACATGTGGCAAATGCTCCCTTGTTATATACAGTACTTGTTAGATCATTGTAAGAATCTCAGGTCACACAATACACGGCCATTATCAAATCGTTCCACAGGCCAGTGGTTTAACTGCAGCTTATTTCCCACTCAATGGGAGGCTTCTGTGTTTGTTGTTGTTGTTGTTGTTGTTGTTGTTGAAAGAGCCATCCCTCAAGGAGGTGAAAGGGATGGCTTGTATGAATAGGGTCTTTTCAGCAGCTGCCCCCAGATTATGGAATGCCCTCCCAAGGGAGACCCACCTGGTGCCGACGTCGATGACATTCCGGTGCCAGATAAAAACCTTCCTGTTCCAGAAGTTTTTAAACTGATTATTGTGGGTCCTGATGGCAATTTTAGTGTAGTATTTTAATGTAATGTATTGCGTAAATGTTTTTGTTGTTCTAATTTTATTGCGATTTTGATGTTTTTATTGTCTGAATTGTTTGTTTTGATTGTGAGTCGCCCAGAGACCTTTGGGTAGTGGGCGGCATACAAGCTAAATAAATAAATAAATAAATAAATAAATAAATAAATAAATAAATAA
>JAHTLZ010000213.1:2721845-2723125 GCA_023846285.1 Phrynocephalus versicolor | reverse complement strand
TAAATAAATAAATAAATAAATAAATAAATAAATAAATAAATAAATAAATAAATAAATATTTCTTAGTGATATATGCATGACCCTGATTGGTCCATTTCCAAAGCAAAAGTCATGGGTAGATGCCATTACGGCTGAAGGACTGCTCTGCTATAACTGTGTTTTCCCATTTATCTTTCTTTCCTTTTTCTGTAGCCAGTATGTCGGTACATTGGCAAATGTGGCTTGAGATATAGTCACAGGCAGGTGCCCTTGAGGTTGGAGGGAGGTTGAGCCCGGAGGGTAGCAAAACCTCCCTTTGAGCCACATGTGTGAGCACTGCTTAATCTCATCAGCTGTGCTGGGACAAACCCCGCAAACTAGTGTGAGTAAAGGAAGGGAAAATGTGGCAGCAATGTATCCCAGGGAAGGGAGCATGCTGGACTAATGGGCAGCAAAGTGGCCTCTAAGGTGGACGTGTGTGTTGCCGAGATGTTATTCAATTGAAATTCCCAGAAGCCTTTACCATTAGCTGTGCTAGTCAGGATTTCTAGGCATTACAGTCCACCTGGATTACCCAAGTTTGAGAACCAATGATCTAGTGTCTAATTGAACTAAGCCTAAGATTTGTTCTCTTAATACATTTGAATGCTTCCTCTCGAGAGCTCATGACAATGAACATATTGAAATACGCTTGCATTTCAAAGGATATGTCAATATGTGTTCACCACACAGCTTGAAAGCATTCCATTTTTGCAAAACAGCAGCATTGTTCTGGGAACTGCAGTACACATAAGTAACATCTCCAAGATCTAGAGTACAGCACTTGGGTTGTGGGAGCAACAGCTGCGGGCGGAAAGATCGATCCAGAATTCAGAGCACACTGGAAGGGTTACTGGCCTTCATATTTCCGAGAGATGCCAAACGTCGGGAATTGCCTGGTGAGTTGACTCTCTCTAACCACTGGAAACTCCTTGTGTGTGTGTGTTGCATCTACAGTCGTGACCGACTCTTTGTGACTCCATGTCCATGGAGTTTACTTGGCAGAAATACTGGAGTGGTTTGCCAGTTCCTACTACAGGCACCTACAGCACCTGGTATTCCCTGGTGGTCTCCCATCCAAGTACTATCCAGGGCCAACCCTGCTTAGCTTCCGAAATCAGACGAGATCGGATGTGCTTAGGGCATCTAGGCAGCTGGAAACTCCTTACAAGGGAAATACTCCATCAAGCTCAGTCCTGTTAGCCCAGTTTTTCTGGCTCTAACCTTAGCAGCTCCATGCATTTGGTGCAAGCATACACAAA
>JAHTLZ010000213.1:2709345-2716845 GCA_023846285.1 Phrynocephalus versicolor | reverse complement strand
GTAAGCATGTATATCATTAAGACCTTTGAGTTTCCAGATACTGCCAAAAGCTCATGTATTACACCGTTCCATCTCTTGCATCTTGCATGATAGATATATGCAAGTCATTTCTTCAAAAATCCCTATGGTTTATAGATGCAGAATATTGTGCTTCTGTATCTGAGATTCAGACACTAGGAAATGGCCCAATATCATTCCAGCAAGAAAAAAGCATGCCGAATGTTATACAGCAGTAGTGGCGAACCTTAGGCGATCCAGATATTCTGGACCATAACTCCCACAATCTTTTGTCAATGGCAATCTAGGCTCGGAATTCTGGGAGTTGTGCTCCAAAACATCTGGGGTGTCAAAGGTTCACCACCACTTTTATATAGCTTGAATGTTGACAACTCCAAGGTCAAAAGTCAAGGTACTCTGCAGGATATCTTCCTGTGCTTACAACCATTCACAAAGTGATACCAAGCAAATCCCAGAAGCTGATATTGTTTTTTTAAAAATAATCAGTTAACCACTTCTCAACCAAACACAAACCAATTGTCACGTTTTTTTTTTTTTAAAGAAGGGTGTATGATGCAGCAATATTGGGCAATTTCTTTGTGTTTTGAATCATGGGTATAGAAGCACAATATCCCACATTCAAGTGAGAGGTATTGTTTTTTAATGGATTTCCTGGCTTTTTAAAAATGAAGTTTAAGTAAACATGCACCATGCACAAATTCCAACTGAAACTTTCCTCCCGTGGAATTGTCCGGTGCTAAAGAATCCTAGAAAATGAGCACATGATTTGTACAATGGTTGCTACGAGAGGACAAAAATAAGAACAGCCGGAATGTGGCCGCTGCCAAAATATTTTGAAAGAATGGACTTCATTTGGACCTGATGATATGGTAAAGCAAAAGTATTAGTGAAACAGACACAGTGAAGAAGCATGCATACCTGTTAACCTCTGAGGTAAACTAATGCTGTACCTTCCCACAGAATGCAGACTAGAAAGCTATGTTCCAGTTTCCAAATTTTTCCTTGGGTTAGGCAACCTCAGGAAGAAAAGCGGTATTGAACTAAAAGGAAATGTTGTGTGCATACGGTGGTCCCCCGCCCATTCGTGGTTTATGTACAGCAGTCCCGGTATATTGCAGGACCGCAGTACATGAAAATGGCTTCCCTGTGAACTGGAAGTCACTTCCGGTTTGCAGGGAGGCCCTTTTGTGGCCTCCAGAAGGCATGGGAAGGCCCTTGCAGGCCGGTTTGGGGCAGCGCCAGGCTGGGGGTAAGTACAAGGGCCTCCAGCTAGGCCTCCCAGACCTGCATCCACATATTGTGATTTTCAATTATTGCGGGTCAGATTGGGTCCCTAACTCCCACAATAGGCGGGGGTCACTGTATTTTCCAAAATATTTCTTCTCACCTTTTGAAACAAAAAGGGGGAGGGAGAGCTGGGAGTTAGCCAAGCTCAACAATGGAAACCAAGGTCTAAAATCATTCAAATTTCATATTACTATGTGATTGAAAGACAGAGAAGAAAGACAGGGATGCAAATCAACTTATATGAAAGGTGATGTTGGAGGAGAGCATTATAGATATCATAGGGAACCAGGAAAGGCAGAAAAGAGAGTGATCGGTCAAATCAAGCCAGAATTCTCACTGACCCTAAAATAAGTAAGCAGACACTATCCTACCATGCACATACAAGGAATGTGCAGGGCTGACGAAAAATCAATATTGCTGGGTTTGGGGAGGGGGTAAGTTTGAAGAGAAGACCTAATATAAGGCAGGTAGCCACAAAAAAGGAAGCCACGGCTATCTGTTTCCAACACCTGAGCAGAAATTGCTGCTAAAGACTGTGTTGCGGGTGGGGGGCAGTAGGAAGAAATATCAACCTAAGATGCTGTTGGTTTGCAGGACCTGAGCACAGTATGGCATTTGGGAAGTCATTTATTTATGACACATGACATCTTTGGACTTTTTTTTCTTAATTACCAGACAACTGTATAGTGAAAAACTGTTGGAATGGTTGAAACTATGACAGGATATAGATACAAAAATCCCACTAACTTTGAGTAACACCATTCCCTCCTACAAACCAAACAACAACAACAGTAATTGCACAGCTGATTTTCCTTTTGAAACCTGCGTCTTTAGAAATAAATAGTCTCAGAAATACTGAGGTAATGTTTACTGAAGCATTACTGAAAACACTCACAAGCATAACTGTCCTGTACTTTTCCAATGGTGACTTTGCCTTACAAAATTGCATGGAGATACATGGCAAAATGTCCCTTTTCAGAAGATGTCCACCCCATTTTTTTCTTAAAGCAAGCCTGGGGTTTTTGTTTTGAGTCATTAAAGAAAACCTTACTTTTAACTGTTTATGTGGCTTTCATTGCCCTCCTCATATCTCCTTTCCTGACCACAAAGCTGCAACAATGTTTGCTGCATTATTACTCTTAGTCTTGCTGCACAGCATGCTCAATCTTATAACAGAGTGGTTGTTTCCCCCCTTTTGAGAGGCCCTTTTTGAGGATCAATATTTCAGCTGCTGAAAACTGGATTCCTTCCAAATTAAAAAAAAGCAGGTGGGGCTAACCATTCTCTATCAACATAAGCAAGATTTGTCTTTTCAATTTACTTGATCTGTTTTTAAATTTGGGGGAGAACATTTTTAATTTTAAAAAAACCCCATAATTTGAGAACACTGCCAAAAATGCCCCCAAATTTGGCATGGAACAACAGCAATCTGCCTGCTACATCAATGCTGAATTCAGTACTGATCTGATGTCCATTTTACAGTTATTATTATTTTTGTTTGTGCTTTCCCCAGTTTTACAATTTGCCTTGTAAACAGTTTTGCTCTGATGCACAATAACATCACTGCATTGCCCTGCAGTGATAAAGCTCAGTACAAAGGTTCAGATTTATTAATGTGCCTGGAAGGATCTGCGCCTCATTAGACCATATTGTCTATCAGCATATTCCCCTTACTTCTTTTCCTCTAGAACAGTGATGCTCATTTTTTATTACAACATAATCTGATTTTTTAAAATCTGTTTTAAAAATACCTCTTCTTCTTTGCAGTGTGTACATCTTTGCATAAACATATTGACCTCTGGTGCCCTCTGCTCATTTCTGATTTAACAAAGATGTTTCATCAAGCTCACTCATTTCCAAGCTCTTTCTTTAATATGCCTCACTTGCTTATGGCAGGTTAAATGTTCCATGTATTCTTTGTATTCCTACATTCCATCAAAGTCAACCTTCCCCAAAGCATAATCTTTTGTGTTGCTGTTTCCAAGTATGTTCTTGACCTGTGCATGCATTTAAAGTCTAATGACAGCAGTGATTGCTTAGTCTTAGACATCTTAACCACATGCAGCAATTGCTGATGAGTACAGGTAGCCATTTACAAGGAGCAGCTTATGATTTGGTAACCTATATAATTCTGCCAAAGGATAATGGATATTCTTAGCATGCTGCTTGAAAAATCAGATATGTGGCTTAGGCGTTCACCTGAACGGAGCCCTGAATGTCCAGGTTTTGAAATGTGTTGGGACAGTTAAAACAAGTGCAAAGCCTGAGGTGCTTGATCTCTGATGTGGTCACAACAGAACCTACCTTAGTTACATCTTGTGACTACAATGCAGTGGATAAAGAGGGTTTGCTCTCATGGCCAGTCCTTAAATGGCCTCTGACCACTGGATCACATGTCCCAATGGTCAGCCATTGGTCGCAATCTGCCCTGGTGCTGGCAGGGTCCTATTGGCCTACATGACCTCTGGTCAAAGTAGACAAAAAAGCCCTTCCCAGCATGGAGTTGGTCGGAGCCACTGTTGTGACAACAGATTATTTAGCAACCAGTCAGTTCTGGTGCACAGTTCAAAGTGCTAGCTATGACTGACAGACTCAAACTCTATATGTCATATCTCCATATGAAACAGCCTGGAGCCAGATCTGCAGGGAAAGCTTTCTCTCAATCTCATCCTCCTCCTCCCAGGCATGGAAATAAGAAAGGGCCTTCTTGGTATTCGCACTGGTGATGAAATCCGCTTCCTTGGATAAAGGGAACCCAGTTATATGTTGGAGGAAGTGGAAAGATATCTAAGAGAGCACACAGAAATAAATGTGTTAGTCTTTAGATTGCCAGAATACTTTTTATTTTAGTTTTTGTTCTGCACTTTGAAGCAGATGGACAGACTATCCTCCGAAATACTCAAGAGTGTTTCTCCAGTTTCTCAGACAGCAGAGAACAGTTACTTTTATTTCCATTTACAAACTGCTGTTGTTGTTTTTAAATTCAGCAACAAAGAATTTTAATTTAGAACCATGACTTATCCCTTCTCCATGTCAAATCAAATCAAATCAAATCAAACTTTATTACGGTCAGTGACCAGCAATAGGATACGGTATATAAATAGTAGTAAAATAGATAAGATATAAAATATAGAATATAAAATATATTCTATATAAATATATATAATATAATATAGAAACTGCCCACAAATCCATCCTGACCATCACGAAGCTATACCTTATTAGTATCTGAGGAATTAGTGATGTCAACAAGCCATAGAGGAAGATCAAGATAGATATATACAAAAGACATCAGAGTACATACTGTATATACATACTGTTCCATACACATAAGTCATCCCACCTTTGTTTGTTAATCAAGAGTTGTTGATACTTAGGAGCTATGTATCGTAAGTGGTACTTTTAGTTAATTGATGACGCTGGTAATTGTCTTGTGAATTTTGATAGCTGCGGCACAGAACCTGGCCACACTATCTGTTATAGAAAAATTCATATCTGATAGAAGTAATTGAGTATAATAATGACCAGAGCGTCCTGGATATTTATAGATTATTGGAGATATAAGCTTAGCCCGGGTGTTATAAAAGGAACAGTGAAGAAGTACATGTTCTGTTGACTCAATATCGCCAGAGTCACAGGGACATAGCCTCTCCGAATAGGGAGATCTCCAATATCGTCCCTCAAGAACAGCAGAAGGGAGGGAAGTGGAAAGATATCTAAGAGAGCACACAGAAATAAATGTGTTAGTCTTTAGATTGCCAGAATACTTTTTATTTTAGTTTTTGTTCTGCACTTTGAAGCAGATGGACAGACTATCCTCCGAAATACTCAAGAGTGTTTCTCCAGTTTCTTAGACAGCAGAGAACAGTTACTTTTATTTCCATTTATAAACTGCTGCTGTTGTTTTTAAATTCAGCAACAAAGAATTTTAATTTAGAACCATGACCTATCCCTTCTCCATGTCTTCAAGGATAGGAATGAACAAATGTTACTACTACGCTACAGAAGAAATGAACGTATCCCTTATTTGTCATGATGGTCAGTTTCCCTTTGTCATCTTCAAAACATCAGAATTCTAATGAGCTTGTGCAAATGTACATTGCCTACCTCCATGAACATGTGTAAATATCATTAGGCTATCTCACACTTTTCACTAGGATATCTCTCATTTGCATAGTGTAACGGCCTATTCTTTTTCACTGGGCTGTCACAGTGGAGATCCCATAGATTCCTATGCAGATGGGATGAAAAGGGTACTTGTGAATGTATGTCAGTAATCTATATTGCTGTTAAATATTTAGTTATAGTTAATTTTTTATGAATTGATGGTTAATATAATTTATGTAAGTTCATTTCTGTTGTACACCACCCAGAGTAGTGATTTGCTAGATGGATGGTAGTTCAATCAAATAAATAAATGTGTGTGTGTGTGTGATCCAGTGAGAAATGATGTCTAGTGGCCCTAATAAGGCTTTCTAGGTGAGTAAGATATTTAAGGGGTGGTTTTACCAGCTCCACTCCCCCAATGAGTTTCCCTTGCCAAGTGAAGATTCAAAGTCTCTTCACCAGAGTTATAGTTTATCACTCTGTCCACTGCACTACACAGGGAATCAAAACTAAATAAATACTGCAAATAATAATAAATAACTAGTTATTTGCAATAAGTTTAAGGCTCCGAAAACTGTTGGCTTGCAAAGTCAGCAGCTTGGCGGTTCGAATCCCAGGTGCCACGCAGCAGAGCGAGCTCCCACTGTTAACCCCAGTTCCTGCAAACCTAGCAGTTCGAAAGCATGTAAATGCAAGTAGATAGCATGTAAATGCAAGTAGGTACCACCGTAAAAAGCGGGAAGGTAAAACAGTGTTTCCTTGCAGCCATGCTGGCCACATAACACTGGACTTGCACAACACTGGCTCTTTGGCTTGAATACAGAGATGAGCACCACCCCTAGAGTTGGACACGACTAGCACACATGTGCGGGGGGGGGGGGACCTTAACCGTTACTTTTACCTTACAGGGATATTATATCTAATAGTGTCTTTTAGATGCATGGGTACTGCAGAGCTGTAGTTGAATACATTTGGATCGTCTGCAAATTCCTAGATGGGGTACTTCCTGTGTAGAAATTCTGTTATGAGAATTAGCGTTATGTGTGGTTATTGAAAGTCTGTTTAAATAACTCTCTAGCAGGTATCAAATTGGACTTAAAGCATTCCAGGACAGCTAAATCTACCAAAATCTTTTATCTACTACAAATGCTTTAGATGTTTACATTCACGATTTAGCTGGAGGCTATTATAAGGTGACAATGAGATTCTTGAAACCCAGGCTCCGCATTCTTGGTCCTCCCTTGTTTCCTAAAATAGCATAAGCATCCCACGATATCTTTAAAGTGTGTGCAACACCAATTAGACCGTCCTATGCACTTAACATTTCTGGATAAGCCTTTTCTCTTTTTTCTTTCTTAGTTCTCGGTCCAGTAAGTAAGCAATAAAACAGAATTAAATGCTATCCTGAACAGCAGTTCCACAGCTGGTATCCACATTCCCTGATAATAGCAATATTCCAATATGCACATCTGTAGATGTTCAGCTTTCAATTGGAAAAAAAAGAGATATACCTTTTAAATCTCAAAAACCTTGGTGGCTTCTTTTAAGAGCTGAGAAATAGAAAATACCAAATGGAATCCTTTACTTCAAGTACATTGCACATAAAATAAAACCCCATAGTACTTTCTTAAGAAAGAGAAGATGTACTTTGAGAACTCATCACAAGGTTCTGTACTTCATAGGCCCCAAATTTGTAAGTATAGTAGTAACCACATACTATACACAAAACCAAACAGCAAATGAATTTTAAGCACAGTTCACAGGTGGAGGTGAAAAGCTGGGGAGCAAGTGCAGATCATACAGTGTATAAGTAAAATCATTCAGCTTAGTTTGCAGACCCAACTAAGGGAAAGCAGTCTGTTTGATTGGACATATTAACTTGAATTCAGTTCTTTTAGCAAAAGCTTTTGAACATATTTAGGGCATTTAGTAGTACCATATGCTTCCATTTTCAGAGTACTGGAGCTCTCTGGTTTTTCAGTATTTTTTATTTTACCTTTTGTTTTAGTCTTCTTCTTCTTCTTCTTCTTCTTCTTCTTCTTCTTCTTCTTCTTCTTCTTCTTCTTCTTCTTCTTCTTCTTCTTCTTC
>JAHTLZ010000213.1:2693767-2709335 GCA_023846285.1 Phrynocephalus versicolor | reverse complement strand
TCTTCTTCTTCTTCTTCTTCTTCTTCTTCTTCTTCTTCTTCTTCTTCATTAGTCAGTCAGGACCTTTATTGGCATCAGACAAAACATACAACACAATAGGCAATAATACAAGCACATACAAGAAGTATGTGCCCACTTAAAATTGCACGGGTGCTAAAATACAGAACAAGACACGGTATATTCTTCATCTTCTTCTTAGCATTTCCCCCCACTTGGTCATGGGGTTCGCTGTTCTTGTTTTGGCCTTTCACTTAGCACAATCATTGGCTAGGACCAGGTGAACCTGGGACAACTTCATGTCATTGTCAAGGGTGTTCATCCGATGCTGTTTTGGTCATCCCCTTGGTCAGGATCAGCTGACCTCCAGAGTTTGCCTCTATCAATGTACTAGAAAATGGTTCCGATTTTATTTCCTGCCAGTGCCGTCCTTCTTTTAATCTGTTTTGCTTATCTTTTTTATGATTTCATGAGGACTTTGTTTCTGGTTTTTTTTTCTTTTTTAGATGATGTGATATCTACTGACCATTTCCACAAATATCCTTATGTTACACGCTCTTCTCTTGTCATCAAGTCAGCAATTCAACATTTGCATGGTTATGGTGGATTGTTGAACTAGCCACGCTACTGTGATTTGTGCCACTGCTCACGCAGTGAGCTATGTATCTGTTGTCCCACGATTTAAGCTGAAACTATTGGGTACTTCAGCTGCTGGCCATGAGGACATTGTGCTAGCCCAATAATGTCATTGGATCCAGGTCTTAGACTTTTGTGCCTTAGAGAGCTGCAACATGTTTATGGACACCCATCTTGATTGTTGTTGCATATAATATCACTTTCTGAGAGCCTTTTCACACGACCCCTAAGATCCGCTGGCCACTTAAATTCAGACCAGAGATCTTAGGGGTTTGTCGCTGTTCCTGCGTTCCCACCCCCTCCGCACTCCTGGCTGCTGGCTGCGTGAGGGGAGGGAGAAAAAAAGGAAGAAAAGAATGCCGCTCACCTCCGTTCTGCCGTCCCGGCACTGCATTCAGATCTCTTAAAGGGGCGGGGGGGGCAAAAAAAGAACAAACAGAAGCAAGGAGAGCCCAGCAGTCACTACGTTACATCCGCATCAGGAATTTTCACCTCCGGAGAGCAGGTACCTGAAAAGTTCGCTGGGATGAACTTAGGTGGGCTTGGTCACACTTAATTATCTGTAATCTCCGGAGCTGTTGGGAAACAATTTTAAGCTCCGGAGCTGGGAGCCATTTGTGGTGGAGTTTAGGGGTCGTGTACAAATACCCTGAGTCATCATAAAAAACCCCATTATCTAAAGTTCCCCCATTCCCACCACAGTCCTGTGCCAAGGGAGCAATTTCACCAATTCCTTAGGGAGCCATGAAAGAACGGGTGGCATTTTTCCATTTGTGGAAAGTTCAAGTAATTGAGCCAAGCCATGCATCACTTGGGCTGGACTTCCTTGGTTGCAGACAATAAGGCTTTTTAGAATATTTTCTGGCTTCATTGTTGGGCCAAAAGTAATATTTTGTTTAGGGGAGAACTATCAACTTTCAAAAATTAAACAACACGGTACGCACCTTTTAAAGATTCCGTTTGCTCCCATCTTTCCCTCCCATTTGCAACTTTTTGGCAGCGTTTTCTCTTTTCAGTAATTGCACCATCTTCCTGAATTAATCACAGAATGGTGCCAACTGGCTCTTGCATTGGGGGCCAACTGACGTTCCAGAACAATGGAACCACTCTGAATTGACTGTGTTAAAAAGAAAACTGGTGACAAATAAAAACAATTAAGAGGGTACAGCATCTCCAGATGAAAAGTGAATATTTTTGAAACAATAATAAAAGCAAAGCAAAGCAAAGTGTTCTGCTTATATACCGCCCCATACCACTTTAAGTAGTCTCTGGGCGGTTTACAATTTTAATTACAGTGTGCAGGCTACACATTGCTCCCCCAGCAAGCTGGGTACTCATTTTACCAACCTCGGAAGGATGGAAGGCTGAGTGAACCTTGGGCCTGTTACCTGGGATTGAACCCCAGGTCGTGAGCACAGTTTCACCTGCAGTACAGGCATTTAACCACTGCACCATGAGGCTCTTAAATAGACCACTGTGCCACTGTGCCATGAGGCTCTTAAATAGAAAGGAATGGGTGTTTTCTTCTTTTGCCAGATATACCCATGGAAAATACATTGGCCTAAGCTCTGTTTAAAAACTTGCTGCACATCCGCAGTACTTCAAAAATCCCAATTGCTAACACTTAAATTATCTCCTTTTGCCTGGAACTATACGGGATTAGTATATATTTTTTTCATTTCTGATATCCTGAAGATGACATGATGGGTATACATGCTGAAAATGTGATCTTTTAACGAAATTAAAAGTTTTCAAAGTTTTTACTTGGAAGCTAAATTTGTAAAATTGTTTGTAAGTCTTTTCAGTCTGTTGGTTGATGTTCATCTGCCTCTGTTTAAAATTTAGCATGCCTCAAGAAAGTAGGAAATTATTATATATCAGTATTGTTCTTACATTTCTAAATTATTCTCCATGCTTTCATGTGCTGCAGCCTACTTCTTCAGTTTTGTTCCATAAAGAAGCTTCTTCCAAATGAATCTGGTTAATTGTTAAGGTGCCACAAGATTCTGTCAGTTTTGCTAGTGGAAGACAGGGTGAAGAAGGTAGCGGGTTTTATGGCATACATAGTGAATCATGCTGAAACTCCACAGCCTGTATCAATACTCCCACTCTGAGCCATGTTTGAATGTCAGTTGTAATCATTGACTTGGTTATTGCCAGAAAACCTAAATTAGGTTTCATATATGTGCTTTATTTATATGTGTGTTTTATTTATGCCATTAAAGGTTTGATTGATTGATTGATTGATTCTTCAGTTTTGTTCCATAAAGAAGCTTCTTCCAAATGAATCTGGTTAATTGTTAAGGTGCCACAAGATTCTGTCAGTTTTGCTGTAACAGGCGGCAAATTTCTAAGATTGATTATAGTGGCAGTGCTATACACACTTACTAGTGGGATTTAGTTCCAAATAAACATACATAGGATTGTGCTATATTATTTTTATGCTTATAATATTGTGCTGTGTATGCCCAAAGCTTATGTACAGTCATGTAAGCTTCACTTTCTTAAAAGCATATCGCTTAATAGCAATTACTCTCACTGGGTAGTTTGAAGCAAGGTAATGTACAAGAAGTACCAACAGATAATTCCCAAACTACATGCACAGCACTGTCAATTGTGAGCGGCAGATGCATGGATTAAATTGCAGAACTACTATGCAGTATACATGAAAGAGGGATCCAACTGCCACATTTGTGTTGATGGTAGATATTGCTTGCCATTTTACGGCATCGCTCACATTCATAAATGAGAATTTAGCATTTGGGAACATTGCCATTTAAACTTTTGAGTATTGTTTGTACTCATTCTCAAGACACGAAAGTCATTACCAGTTGCTGTTGCCATGGGCTTATATTTAAAGATGAGTTGCCAACATTGTCTGTTCCTTGTTGTCTGCCAACAGGATTCTATTACAAAGTGTCATCTTTAAAACACACACACACACACACACACACACACACACACACACACACACGTGCCTTTCAGTACTAATATTAAAGTTAGCCTTTATTTATTCATCATACTGGCTTATTTTTCAATCCACATTAAGAGCTGCATACACTTTCCCAAACGAAAGTAAAATATGTGCATATCTGATTTTTGAAAGGAAAAAAATATTTAATTGATCTCTTCCTATTTCTTTCCCTGCCTCATTCATTCTCTTCCCTCATCTCCACACTAATTCCATCATATAGTAAGCTTCCTATTATGAAAGAAATTGGAATTAATTTAAATATAAAATATAAAGAATTAACCTTACAGCAAAACAGATAACAGAAAAAAGAGCAAGTTTTTTCCTCTGTCAAAGTGACAGGCTTTCTGCTTTTATTATCATTTGAATAAATGAAGTTTCCAAATTGGCATATATATTTTTCCAGAGCTTGACAAAATTTAATGACTTTATAAAATACAGTTCAAAAATTTTGTGTATTAAAAAAGACATCCATTAAACTTGAAAATGGTCATCATGACCTTAAATCTTTGCACTGTAGTTCCATTTCATGTTTTGAATGGAATAGATTATTGATTAAATAAATCATGGAAGTACAGTGGGACCCCAGTATCCGCTGGGGATTGGTTCCAGGCCTTCCCATGGATAATGAAAACCATGGACAAGAGAAAACACTAAAAAAAACCCCAAACTTCTGTTTTGTGACAGTAGCTTGCTTTACAGATGTTGTTTGTGACAGTAGCTTGCTTTACAGATGTTGTTTGTGACAGTAGCTTGCTTTGCGGCTGCTGAATTATTTAGTAAATTTTTTCCCTGCCAACCATGGATAACCGAATCAATGGATAATGAATCAGTGGATATGGGGTCCTACTGTATTCTTATTTTACAGTCATAGAGTCTATATGAATATTTCTCAGATTAATAATGAGCCATGTTGCTATTTGTCTCTCTCCCACCAAAGAGCAAACATTTTAATCTAAAAGGTTTGGTAGCTTTCAGATATCTAATACAGTGGTACCTCTACTTACACGTTTAATCCGTTCCAAATGCATGCTTATAAATCGAACAACTTGTAAGTACAAAGTACAAAGATTCTTTATTGAATAAGTCGATTAGACCGTTTCAAAGCCACAAGATTAAAACAACAAAAACCACGCACATCCAAATACTAATAAATATACAAATACAATGCCTTAAAACGATAATATCGCATAGTTCTTGCTCAAGAGCTACAAGGGTTATATTCACATTTAGTATATATCTTGATCCAACTAGATCACACCTTTACTAACCACCTGTTTCCTCAGAATTGCTGCTTTTACTGCAAGTAGAGCAGCTGTATCTAAAATAAAATAAAATAAAATAAATAAATAAATTGTAAGTAGAGTGACCGCATCTAAAATTTGTAAGGCAGCAGTTAAAATGGCAGCGATTTTCCACTCTTAAATTGAATTGCTTGTAAGTAGAGATGCTCGTAAGTAGAGGTACCGTTGTATCGAAAATACAGCATTAGTATGTTTGTGTAACAATGCACTTGTGTCACCCTTCACTCCTCCTCTTTCTCCTCCTCAGCTCAAGTTACAGGAATCCAGATTTTGGCTGAATATCAAGAAAAACATCCTCGTTGTTAGAGCAGTATGGTAACGGAACCAATTATCCCAAGAAGTGGGGAGTGCTCCAGCACTGGAGGCATTCAAGAGAAATTTATTCAAGCACTTGGTGGATATCATTCGACTTGGATTCCTGCCTTGGGCAGGAGGTTGGACTTGAAGGGGTTATGGGCCCCTTCCAACTTCATGATTGTTTGTGCTCCTTATATGCTGCCCCATAGCACTTAGGGTATTATCTGTACAGTTTACAGTTTAGTTATGCAGGCTGTATGTTGTGCCCCCCCCCAGCAACCTGGGTACTCAATTTACTGACCTCAGAAGAAGGGAAGGCTGAGTGAACCTCCAGTTCACTACCTGGGATTGAATCCAGGTTGTGATCAGAGTATTGGCTGTAGCACCGCACTTGGACCATAAGGCTCCTATATAAAGATGTCTGCATCACAGCTCCCTCCTCCCCCAATGGTTTGTATCTAGCTCTAAAAACACTTTTGGAATATATATTCCTGATAAAACTTCTGAAAGGGATCATTCTCACAGATCTTAAAACTTGCCCATTCAGTGTTAGTCCTTTCAGTAAAATCTCCTTTGACAGAAGGTACATTACTTGGCGATTCCTTTAAATCACACTACTGGTACTCCATTGATTCTAGCTATCTGAATTCAATGTTGTGTTGCAAATCTGTAATTTCGTGTTCTGTAGCCTAATAACCAATTTCTCATTCTGGATGTTAACATCTCCTTCTGCGCAAGGTAAACAATCTGAAATCTACTAAGGTTGGCACAATTTGTGAGAGAAATGATTTCTGGAAGAATATATTGGGTGTGTTTCTGAAAAATGCAGCATCAAAGAAAATAAGACTCTTTCTTTCTAGTGTTGAGTTGAGTATCAGGTCTGACACGAAGCAGTTGAGAGTTTCAGAGTAACATCTGCTAAGTCTAACAGAATTTCCATAATACGAATGCTATTAAATATGTCAGATTTCCATTATCTTAAAAATGCTTTGAAGTTTCAGAATATGTATAGAATTGCAGTTATGCATGCTTGGATCCCAATAATATAAATGTTTACCCCAGAAAGAAACGATTGAAAGACTTAAGTGGGTTATGAGTTTCTGCCTTAACTGTTTAAAAAAGGAAGGCGCTTTCTGTCCTGTAAATTTTTTTTATTGTTCTGTTGCTATTGTTCGGTAGTGCCTGGGTGGATTTGCATAGCTCATTTCACGCACTAACACCTGTGCATACAAGCGGAAAGCTCTAATACCTGAGTGGACAGGTGGAAGCTCAGGTGTACACATGCAACATTACCTATTCAGCTGTGGAGATCGGAATAAGGTCCCATTCGGAAAGATCTATGGACCACTGGAGCTTTGTACTTCTACCTTAAATTGTATGGCAAGAATACCTAAAAGGTGGTTCCTGTTTTCCCCCCCATGTACCCTGATATCCTCACATGGGCATACTAAGACTCACTATTAGGCCAGCACCTAAACTAAAGCAACATCTCTATGGGATCCTCAGTTGGCTTTCTTGTCCCATTCCTTTTAATCTTTTTTCCCCCTTGTAGTCTCCTTGTAAGATCTTTTTTGTGTTCCCTGTATTTCCAACATCTGGCTTTGGCAATCTTGCATTGCCCAGTATTCAAACCTGGATACCATATCTGTTCTCAATGTAGGTGTATTTTTTTTTAGTTAGTACTTCATTTTGCATGTCATGCTTAAAAATACAGTTTTAACTTTTAACATGTAGCAGTTCCAGCCCTGCTAGGGGTTGTCACTATAAAGTTATACTTTATAGTGCCTTCAGAGCATTCTTATTATGAATTTATAAAATGCATCTTTGAAGTGGAGGGGGGAAGTGATGTGTAGTGTCAATGTATATTAAAATTATTCTGATTGCATATTGCCATTTCTAAGATTACTAAGTATACAAAGTTAAATTAACTCAGAAATCTGCAGGATTTCATATATGTTCATAAGAATAAAATATGGACTAGTCCACCTGTGTCAAAGAATTAGAAGTATAGTTCACAAATACAGTGGCACCTTGTATAAAGGAATTAATTTGTTCCAAATGAAATTCTGTTAAGCAAATTTCCCCTATCTCCAGAATGTTTTATGTTGTACGGATGTTATGTTATACAAACCATTTGTTATACGAGGGTCCACTGTATACACATTACATTTTGCAGATCTCTAAAAATTAGTCCTGAGGGAGGTGCATTCCAATTCAATATTTGGGTTACATTAACATCTCCCTGGCTCACGTGCCATAGTACAGCTTCTGGATATATATGCATGGCTTTTGCACTATATTACAGGGTGCAGCTGATGGATTGTTTTGTTGGAACTCTTAGGTTTAACATTCTTGGCTAGCAGTCCTTTAATTTTTCTGTAAAATAGTCTCCAAAGTGTATCAAATCAACAGAGTGATAGATATTGCATCCTTATGCATGCTATTTGAAGTTGAGATAAAATGTGATTGTTTCTTTCAGACTCCAGTTTTCCTTCTTCATTGCCAATGAAACTTGACACATAAACTTGGTTGTGCAGTAGTTAATATCAGATGAACTTCTTTATTCATAGTATTTTCTTCAGGAGTAGTCTCTGTGGTGTAACACCTCACTTTTAGACAGAAGGCATACCTTACTTTTATTCTAAGTTATGTGCTGAATGAAATGAGTTAAGGGTGTTGCTATCACTACATGTTCTAAACTTTTGGTTTGTGTAAGGTGCAAGTCAAAAAGAAAGTATCATAATAGTTGGGAACTGATTTATCTTGGCTTCAATAGGATATGACTGTGGATAGAACAGTAGTGAAAGTGTACCTATTGTGTTTTCAGGTTTTCAGTTTCAATAGCAAGTCAGTATACACAGTTTAATGGGGAATGCCGATAAAAACTTGGCTGTGATGATTTCGCCAGACGCTGCATTTATAATGCATTAACTGGAAGCCAAAGTTGCCAGTGAAAGACCCAAGAATGCTATAGTAGTCGTAGGAATTTGGTTACATTTTAAATAAAGATAAAAACTAGCCATTAAGTAAAATTTAATTTTGTTTCCCAAACTCCCCACCCAGTTTTTAGGCCCATGAAACACGTTAATGTGTAAAGCCTAAGTTTTTCATTTTGTAATAATGAATCGCAGTAATGCTTTAAAAAAAATTAAGCACAGTAAAAGAGTAGTCAATGTAGTAACGTGCTGACAATTTAACCTGGCCAATATTTTTATTGCCTTGTACAATAAACCTAGCAGAGCAAAACTTGCTTTTTGACTGGTGGAAAATCGGTTATGAACCGCCAGGGAATGACCAATTTTTCAAAGGCAGCAATTCATTCACACTACAGCCACTAATACTTTCCCCCATTCACCATTGCTGTTATAATCTTTTGAGGATATTTTATCACAGCAATAACCTCCTCAAAATCAGTCTTTACTGCAGTTAATGACTGGACAGCTGGAGCATTAACCGGCCTTGGCTCTGCCGCTAGCCATTAACTAACAAACCAGTTGTTATCTGCAGGTAACAACCAATTTCTTGTGGAATTTTCTTGATAAAGTGCCTCACTGGATGAATGTTCCCCCCTACCCACCCACCCCACCCCCATCACCCTTCTTCTTTCCCTTTTTAGCTGAGTTTACGGATGCAAGAAAATATGAGCAGCATTCACAAAGAAACAGCTGTAGGAGCAGAGGAGCAAAAGAGGATAAATTAAGAATGAAATCCATAAAATAGATTTTTGATTGTTTGGCCCTGCCATTTTTTTTGCAACATTAATAAAAGATTGCCTTGCTCTTATTTTAATTGTTATTCAGTAGAAGGGAAATGCACCCTCTACAGAAATAAGAGGAAAGCCTCCCTCACACTGCTGTCTAATCTACTGGTAAACAGGTCATGTGCTGTTGTAAATGTAATGGCTGAACTTTCTGTCCTGAAACATTTAGCCCCATCTTCTCCCAGTACATGTTCCATCAAAAACGCATCACAAAAAGTCAAATAGTCTATGATATATTCATGATTCCGATACTTTGTGTGGAAAAATACAACATGGGCCTTTACACTTGTTAGTTGTGAAATGGTTTTCAAAAATCTTTTTGTGCATTCCTGATCGTGAACTTTTGTCCACGTAACAGTGGAATTGGCTGTTACCAAATTGACAACTACAGTGACCCCTCCACCTATTGCAGGGGTTAGGGACTTGACTTGACCCACAATAAATGAAAATCCGTGATACGTGGATGTAGGTTGGGTCAGGCCTGGGGCGCCTAGCTGGGGGCCCTTGTACTTACCCCCAGCCTGGTGTTGCCCCAAACCAGCCTGCGAGGGCCTTCCCAGGCCTTCTGGGGGCCACAAAAGGGCCTCCCTGCAAACCAAAAGTGACTTCCAGTTCACAGGGAAGCCATTTGGGGGGCTCCAGAAGGCCCAGGAAGGCCCTCACAGACCCATTTGGGGCAGTGCCAGTCCTGGGGTAAGTACGAGATGGGGCCTTTTTTCATGTACTGCAGTCCTGCGATATAGCGGGACTGCAGTATATGAACTTGCGAATGGGCGGGGGACCACTGGTGGTGCCCCGAATGGGCCTGAGAGGGTCTTCCCGGGCCTTTTGGAGGCCCCAAAAGGGCCTCTCTGTGAACTGGAAGTAACTTCCAGATCACTGAAAATCATTTCTGACGCCTCCAACAGGCCTAGAAAGGTCCTAGCAGGCCTCAGAAATGATTGTTGGTGAACCGGAAGTCACATCTGGTAAACCGAAAGTGACTTCTGTTTCACAGGGAAGCCATTTGGGGCCTCCAGAAGGCCCGGGAAGGCCCTTGCAGGCCTGTTCGGGGCAGCACCAGTCCTGGGGTAAGTACGGGAGGCCTGAAACAGGCCTTTCCCCCTTACCCCAGTTTTTTTTTTTTAATATACTGCGGTCCCGCGTTTGCGAGGGACCACTGTATTGGCTGATCATCAATATCTTGTTCATGAGCAAAGTGCTGGAGAGGGTCATGGCCAATCAGCTTCAGGGGGCCCAGGACATGCCATGGAAATGACATTGATTGCCCTTCAAGATAACCTTTTGAGGAAGTTGACAGGGGTAAATTGTCCCTGTTGGTCCTCCTTGATCTCTTGGTGGCCTTTGATACTGTTGGCCACAGTATTCTCTTGGGGAGGTTCTCCAGGTCAGGGATTGGCACCTCCCCTAGCATTTGCAGATTGGGAGTCTATGTCTCATTTGGAAGAGTGACTCCTTCCATGAAGGATGAGGTCTGCATCTTGGGCATCCAGCTATACCCAGTTCATACCATAGAAACTCAGGTGGTGTTGGTAATCCAATCTGCACATTTCTAGCTGCAGTGGATTGCCCAGCTGTGGTCCTGCCTTGATGTTGGGGCCCTTATGATGCTGGTCCATGCACTTGCAATCTCTATATTAGATTACTGTAGTGGCTAATCAATAGACTGCCTATGAGATTAATGTGGAGGCTTCAGCTAGTGCACAATACAGCCTCTTCAGCTTTGCATGCAGTGTGGATACAACACGGTTTCTATATAGCACATGATACCATAGTCTCTCAAGACTGAAGGATGCCTATACCTCAAAGCAGTAAGTAAATAATTTATTGATTAGCCACATGACCATATCAACCAATAAAAACACAAAATATAAAATACATTAGATTAGATGCAACACAATCCAGTAGGGTACACTACAATAAAAATTGAGAATATACTGTACAGAAGTCATATATATAGATCTCCTTTATAGGATACTCCAATTTGTTCAATGTATTGTGTTCTTAAAGCTGCAGCTTTAATTATAAACTTGGCAACTTTGTGAACATTATACTCAATAGAGGCCAAAAGAAGATAAGACTTATCTATAAATTGGGTACCTATGGGCTGTTCTTTCTAGAAAGGGGGATAGATATTCAAACCTGATAGATACATATAATTGGCAATCAAAGAAAATATGGGAAATATTTTCAACAGAAGGAGATCCACAAATACAGGTTCTCTTGTAATAAGGTAGGTGGTGAAAGCACCCGTATTTGACCATGGCATCCAACAGTTCAAATCTGGCTCTAGTACAGGCCTTTCTTGATACTTGAGGTAAAGATTGTGAAATATATTGTTCAGATTGAAAAGTGATTTTATTCTTAGACAACCAGTTTATGGATCTATTTTTGGACAATAATTCCAGGTTTGATTGCACACTGATATCCAAGACTCAATGTTTGAAGATTTACATCCTTACTATATCTCAAAGCCATATCCTATATTTTGTGATTAAGATCAATAGCTAAACAAACATTTGGTGATTCCCGTGTAGTTTATCGCCAAAGATACTTAACAGATTTCAGAAGATGCAAGCAGCAAACTCCTAGTGCTGATGTAAAAGGTTTAGTACATATACACCTGCCAATCATAATCATTTCATTATGAAAGCAAGCAAGCATACGAATGCTGTGTTTACACCCAAGTTCTGAAACAAACTGGATGTCAGCCAAACAAACAGAGAAGAGGTTGTCAAAGAGTTATTAGAATGAACTACTATAGACTTTGAGTATAGGATGGCATGAACGAATGCTTCCAGGAGGTGAGAAAGAATCTTCTGAACATAGAAACTGGTGTGTCTGGAGAACATTAGGTTCAAACTCTTCTCCTTATTTTCTTAAAAATTAGCACACATACCAGCAGAAAAACTTTAAAGGACTGAAGTCCACAAAAGATTATATCACAATTATTAATTTTTATTACTTAGGTCAGGCATGCCCAAAGTCAGGCCCGGGGGCCAAATGCAGCCCATTTTCAAATTTCGAGTGGCCCATGGCTTCTTTCACCCACCGGCTCAGCCTGTCGCACATCCCTGCAAGCTGGCCTCTCCCCATACTGAATGGAGTCATCAGCTTACAGTTTTATGGTTTGCCTGCCCTCCCTGCCTCTGTCCACCCAACCAGCCACCTGCCCAACCTACCCGCCCCGGCTCCATTGCTGCAGCGTTTTCTCTGCTGCCTTGCATATTATAGAGTCTTGTCCAAAGTCTGGCCCAGGGGCCAAATGCTGCTGAATGGTTGGCCCACACACATTTTCATCTCGACAAATCTGGCCCTACTTGCAAAAAGTTTGGACACCCCTGATTTAGGTGCTACAAGATTCTGTTTGTGTTGCTTCAGGGTCAGACTATGACAGTGATCATCTATAACCTCTACTTCGTGCACTGCTTTCTATATCCCGGAAGGTTTTTCCTAAGCAGGGATCTTTTAGTTAGCCCAGCATGCAGACATATTCCTTTTGACTTTCCCCAAATCCTTCCACAATGTCTTTTAAAAAGAGAAAAGGAGTGTGTGTGTGCTTGTGCGTGGAAGCTTCTGCACATCTGAAATCTGTTGAGAGTCATGTCTACGAACTTATGAACTTGAGGGGTAAAAAAAAAAGCAAACAGAAGACATGCCCAGAAGGCTAAAATAAAAGACTTCTGAGCAAGAACAGGTCAATTTCTAAATTACTTCCCCTTGCAATCAGGTTAATTGGAGAAGCTGGCTACAGATTTTCCTCTTGTATGTAAAATCATTTAATATTGTGCAAATTAAAGGACAAAGCAGTCTATCCATTTGAATTTAGCAAACTCTTACAAAAATGAACCTCTATGCAGATATATCAAATCCCTGGCTAATTTTCTGCTGAAGATTTCATTTACTTATTGATTTGAAAATATGTCACTGCCAATTATTAGAGAACACCCTAAATCCCATGATTTTGTAGTTGTGATTCTTCCTTTCATTTCCACACATTTAATAATTTTTTAAAAAAAAATCATTCCTAATTTCATGTCTAGGCCTTTGATCTCCTCCAAATTACTAACAAAAACTGTTCCTAAACATTGATAATTCTGCACAGATTTCTTGCCCTATAAAGCTAATTTCCCCACAATTTAAGCTTTTAATTTTTTTTCAAGTACTCAAATAGATTTACATTGGCATGTTCGCTGCATATCAGTTTGGAATTATTACAGAATTAGTGTTAAAAAGGGTGGCTAAGGACATGCAAACCAGCTGATACATTGCTAAAAGATTGATTTTTAATGGTGTTTTATTGATTCCGTGCTTTTAAAGCTTGATTCTCTTAGGTTGTGTGACACGTATGTGTCACAGATTTGTAATGCATAAGCTTCTAAAGGCATTTCATTCTTCTTTTGGCTTATGATGTTCCATCCTCCCCCTCCCCCTGATTTTTCTGGTCTGATCTGTAAGCAGATATGCCCCATTCATTGTTGCTGTTGTTTTTAAAAGGTCATTGGGAAACTGACGGTGCTCAACTCCTGTTTGTGTCGCTATGAATGCACAAGTGATTTTCTCTTAAAGATCTTTCCCTCAACAGATGTTAGCTTGTTTAATCGCTAATAGGAACCTTTGACAGGAGACCTGGGGCCAGAGACCTGGGGCCAAAGCAGGTCTCTTACCGTAACTCCTAACCTCATACCTACAATCATTTTTCTGTCACAAAAATAGTGGCACCTCGTGAAATGGGCTTTCAAACGTAACACTTTATGGCTATGCTCAGATATGATGGTCAAGTGTGATTTATTATGGCAAGAACAAGGCTACGTAAGCTTCAAAATGTAGCAGTTTTGCAGAGCATGGCCATTTGGAGATGACCTTCGGCTCTGGATTTGATTAACTTGCAAACCTTAAGCCCTATTTTATCTAAAATGGTCGCAGCAAGTCAGGTTCATAAGCCAGGGTCTTCCTTGTGGAACTTCCTGCCACAGGATGTGGTGATGGTGTCTGACCTGGATGTCTTCAAAAGGGGATTGGACAGATTCCCAGAGGAAAAGTCCATCACAGATTACAAACCATGATGGAGATGTGTAATCTCCAGGCTTAAAAACCAGGGTGCTTAAAGGGCCAGATGCAGGGGAGTGGTATCAGGAGACAACTATCTAGTCTCGTGCACTTCCAGAGGCATTTGGTGGGGCCATTGTGAAATACAGGAAGCTGAACTAGATGGGCCTTTGGCCTGATCCAGCATGGCTCTTCCTATGTTCATATGTTCTTAGGTCATAGTCACATGGAACATGGACTTTGATACAAACTGATGTATCTCCCAAAAGGTCAGGGCTGTCCAGACACACTAGAGCTTCACAGGCTTTATTGTTTTGGGTGGCCACCCCTAGGGAGGCCCGTAAATTTGCAACTCGCAATCGGGGCTTTTTGGTGGCTGGCCCAACCATATGGAACAAACTTCCCTGCGAGATTTACCCAGTTTCATCCCTCGCAGCTTTTAAGAAACTTTTGAAAACTTGGCTGTTCAAAGAAGCATATGGCGATTGCTAATGTCAGTTTTGTGCCCCTTATTATCTGTTTCTCCTCTGTGTTGTGTTAAGCATTTGTGCCTCTTGCCGGACTCTTCTTTATTTCTTTTTTGTCGTGTTCCATTTTATTTGTATCGATGGGGTTTTAAATTGTTTTGTTGTTCCATTTGTAAACCGCTCAGAGTTTCCCTGGGAAAAAGTGGTGCAGTATATAAACTTAAAAAATAAATAAATAAATAAATGTTATCACTACAGCTGCCAATGAAAGTTTACAACTCCACCTCAGAGCTACAATAAAGAGAAAACCTTCTTTACTCATTGGTGTTTTTGTTAAAATCTCACCCATTAGGATGTTGTGTTTCAGAAAGACTATTGTTTGTATGCTTTCTCCTTGGTTGAATTTTGGGGCTGTAAGAAAATGGAGGTCCATCACATTCATCCTAGCAAAATTTTTAATCATTGTGTTACAGTCCTGATAATGTGGGAGTCACATTTGTACAATGACTTTGCTGCAACACAGAAGCCTTTTGATTGACCCTCTTTGTATGTTTTGTGGCTAATCTTTGTCAAGGATAGTCGCCTAGGCATATATTGGCTATCCTTTACACTAAGGAGCAAGGAGAAGAAGCAGTCAAATGTTTTCTTGGATGGCAAAAGTGTGATGGAAGGCAGGGCTCACCTCCTTGCAAAGCATGACTATAAAATGAAACTAATATAGGACAATGCCAAATGCTTGAATGAATAAATTTGGAGATGATGTGGCTGGTCACTCTGTGGAAAAACAAATATCAAAGATGAAATCTTTCTAACCACCTTCACCCAGATATCATTTTGCATTTCATTTCTCATTTCATTTTGTAACAAGTTTAATTTTCATTATTTACAAAACAAAATGAAACGGAATGAGAAATGAAATGAAACAAAACAAAACGTTTCATGCCCATCCCTCATATAAATCAATAAATGCATGTAAAACATATATATGAAACTACACAGAGTCCCTGTTTGGGAAATCGGGCAGTCTAGAAATGCAAATGATGATGATGATGATGATGATGATGATGATGATGATGATGATGATGAT
>JAHTLZ010000213.1:2653682-2680896 GCA_023846285.1 Phrynocephalus versicolor | reverse complement strand
ACACACACACACACACACACACACACACACACACACACACACACACAATCACAACTCATCCCTTTCCCCCAGGAACTGGCAGAAATTTAAACTTTTCCTCCACTCCCTAATATTCTGCATTTGTGCCAGATGATTTCTCTTGCTGGTGGTGTTTGTGTTGTTGTGTTTTTTTTAATGGCGTAAACTGATTTAAAATGTATGCCAGTCATCTTCAGGGAACTCATTTCAGTTGAGATGAAACTGGTGTTACCTGAATCAATGTTTTAAGTGTCCCTGTGGCTCGGGCATTTTGAATAATCAATCTGTCTCCATCTCTTCTTAATCATGCACATCACAGTCCTTCTTTATTTGTCAGCTCGTTGGATTCTGCTTTTCTCTCCCCCCCCTTTTCACCATCCCTATTAACATGCCCCTTATGTCTTGAGCTAGCTTTTCTCTTTACAAGAAGCTGGTGTATTTTGATACTTTTTATTATGACTAAATCTCTTTTTTTCCCATAATTACCCCACAATCATTATATAATCCCATCACAAAGAGTCTATTGAGGCACCATGCTTTTGTCAACTATGGGACACAGAATCCATAATTGCATTATTCAGTCCCCCCCCCATTTTAACCCGTCTGCTCCCCTCCCCTCCCCTCCCCTATTACTTTATTAGCCACATATAACCTATTCCCCTATCTCCCGCCTTCTTTTGCATGGTAGCATGTTATTTTTTCAACCTTCTCCTGCAGATAACCCTTCTTAAAGTTGTTTTTCTTCAAGTTATCTGCTTGATGATAAAGTACATTGGACTGGTGACAAAAATAAATAAATAAATAAATAAAAAGCTCATGTTTTAAATCCGTATTTATATATATTTCCTTAATATTCCAGACCCATAAGGCAGAGAACCTCCATGGCGTTTTTTTTTCTTTCCTTCGTTCCCTTTTTTTTCTTCCTCTGGAAGTTTAATTACCGTATGCTAATTTCCTTGCCTACTACGTGATTAATTAAAATCATATTTTCATAATCATTTGGCACTAGTATTGTCTTCGTACCATCATGATCTTCTCTCTCTCTCTCTCTCTCTCTCTCTCCCCTCCACCCCCTTCCCCTAAATAGTGTATGTAAATAAAGTCAGCCTTAATGGAAAGCATCAAAATGCAACGCTGAAGACCTTTCTGTGTTTGCATGCGTGCGATTGGCAACATAACTGCTTATTTACATTAAATACGCCACAAGGTTACAGTGCACATCAACGTCACTTTATCGTTGATTACTTCTCTTAAGCGCTGGAGCTTCTTGGACTGATGCTGAGCGATCCAGCCGGCCACCAAAGCTTTCCCCTGGAGTTTTTCAAAGAATCAGACTTGAAATAGTTTCCAGAGCAGGTAAGAAGCGATGCTTAAATACTACCCCCCCTTTTCCCTCGCTTGCTTGCTTGCTCGCTTGCTCCCCCCCTCGCTTTTTTCCCCTCCCCAAATGGGGAGAGATCTTCGGATTTGTTTAGGGAAAATGACAGGCAAGGAGAGGGGAGAGGTTTGATCCGTGCTTGAATCCGAAACAGCGGCGGATGGGTGGCTGGCGGCGGCGGCGGCGGCGGGGGTGGCGGGGGTGGCGGTGGGGAGGAATCTTAAGAGGAATAGCTGGGATTTAATAAGTGTGTTTACACGGGCTCAAGGTCATGCCCAAAACTGCTCTGTGTTAAACGCTTCCCTCCGACCTCTTAGTTGCTGAGATAGAACGGGAGAGAGGGGGGATAAAAATGGACGATCGCAGCCCATTCTTTGTAGATTATTATATCAAGGGCTCCAGCGTTTGGCTCATCAAAGCTAAATGCCGCAAGACCTATCTAGTTGCTGTGAATTATGCCAAGACGACAATGGAGTGCCTTTTTTTAATGGTACAATGCATTTCACCTACCAGATAGGGGGAGTCCAAGCTCAGAGCCGGGAATGTCTTGCGATGTTTCCTGATCGCTATCAAGGAAAAAAAAGGGGGAGGTCTCCTGCACCCCCCAAAAAAGGGACACATCAAAATAGCCCCCCTCCCTCCCTGTCCTTGGGATGGCTCGCCAAGATTTCGGAGAGGCGGCCGGAGTGGCCGATCGGGAGAGTTTCTCCTTGGTCACTCCCCCCCCCCTTTCCAGCCCGAGCAAATGATCAAGTCAATCATGTGGGGGATATGCTTCATTATTCATTGAACACAAATCTTTTACAACGCTTCGTTTTACGTGCCGGAGTTTCTCCTCCGCTTTGCTTTCAAACAAATTGGAAAGGTAAGGGGAAAAAAAAAACCCAAAACAAAAGCGACGACAATTTCTCTCCTCTCGCCCTCAAATAATTATTTTTTTCGGAGGAAAAGAGAGACACAGAGAAGGGGGGGTCGGAGGTCCCCCCCCGATTTTTTTAAAGCACGGGCGCGCACTCCCTAGACGTTTGCCAAAGTCAGTTTGGAGTAAATTTTCCCCCTAACCCCCCCTTTTTTTGCATAATCTCAACGGGGCCTGCGTGATTAAAAAAAATACAGTATAATTAAATATCCATAGCAGTGACGTTTGCAAGCAAAGGCTGTCATGGGAGGAAAAAGAATGAAAGGAGCAAAGGAGCCATTGCATGGCGCTATAGAACTTAGCCTGGAGGAAAGAGCGAGCGAGAGAAAGCAAGCCGGCGCTTTTGCTTGGTCCTTTTTAAAATCCGTTACTTTCGCGGGCGCGGGGGGGGGGGGGAGGAAGAGGAAGAGAAGACAAGAAAGCCCACACTTGATCTGGCTTTTAATAGCGCTGCCGGAAAATTTAGAAGAACTCCAACCGCGTCCGTTCTGGCTCTTAAGTTGCGCGGAAACTTTATTTAGACATCTATGCGTGTCTTGTCTTATCTGTACTTATCTGTATTAAAAGCATTTGGGGTAACTCAAAGTTTCCTAGAAGTGACTTCTACTCCCCACCTCTCCGCGTACAGAGATGGGTTGGGGGGGGCTCTCTCTTCTCTCCTGTGTGTCGTCCCTCCACTCACCTCCCCACCCCGGGATTGGGGGGCAGAGTTTAAGGATAATGATCCATCCAAAGACAAACTTTCTCCCGTTTGGCGCGCGCGCGAGCGCAGGACGGGGGGGGGGGAAAACGGGGGAAGCATCTCCCAATTAATTGCTGGCAGAAGTTTTTTTTTTTTTTTTTTTTAGCTCCGATGGCGCCTAAGCATGTGTCAAAACTTCGGCCGCGGTCTCTTGCCTTTCAAGAGCGAGTCCTGCCATTTTGTGCTCTTGTCTAATCGACCTCTGATTATGAATCAGCGCGGCCGTGCTTAATAATGCTTTTGGAGGTAACGTTATGGCATTTCGCGCCGGCGGAACAGGGGCGCGCTGGCGGAGCCGCTGGCTTGCTGCTGCTGCTGCTGCTGGTGTGGGCGCTTTGCGCTTGCCTTTCGGAGCCGTTTAAGAGCTTTTTAGCAAAAGTAGAAGCGCGAAGGGGGGGGGGGCCGGGCGGTACCGTCGGAGAACAGTGGGAGGAGGCAGGAGCAGGCAGGAGATCCCCCCTCCACCCGAAAGCAGGAAGGAGGCACCTGCCAAGCCAGGAATCCGGGGCATTTGGAAGACACGACCTCAAGTAACAGGTTAAAAAGGATATTTACATGGAGGGGGGGGCAGGGGGAGCGGATGGTACCGAAGCGCCGCGATCTTGTCCTTAGCAGGGAGGGCGCGGGTTGTTTATTAAAGGTGGGGCGGGGGCGCTTGTGAAAGTGGTTGCGGCCGAAGTAGTTTCTGGGAGGGGGGTTGGTGAAGTTGTATTGATCTTTCGGGCCTTTTTTTCTTTCTTTCTCCCCCTGGCCAGCTGGGATGAAATGAAAACTAGCAGCAGGCTTCTCCTGCCCCCCCTTCTGCTGCCGCCGCCTTTGCGAAAGGATTTATGGTTTTAACAGGACTGGAAAGTTATTTACGAAAAAAAAAAAAAAGGAAATATAGAGGATATGGTAAAAGGAAGGCTGGGGAGGGGGGGGGAGAGAAGAACCCCGCTCTTAACGCGCTCATCTGTTGCAGTGTGATCGGTGCTTAGTATAATGTAGAGAGAGAAACGGGAAGGGACGGGAAAGAAGCCGGGAGACCGGGAAAAAACTTTTAAAAAACCCAGTCCTGCCGGCGTGCGGACAACTCGCTTTAAAGTCCCGAAGTGGAGAAGCGCCCTGTTCCTTCCTCCCCCGTCCCCCAAGGTGGAAACAAGACCCCCCCATGGATTACCGAAGGCTCCAAATTAGTGATTTAGATCGGCCTCGGG
The DNA here is from genome assembly GCA_023846285.1 of Phrynocephalus versicolor. Lineage (NCBI taxonomy): Eukaryota > Metazoa > Chordata > Lepidosauria > Squamata > Agamidae > Phrynocephalus > Phrynocephalus versicolor. Next base: position 2,676,643 of record JAHTLZ010000213.1, on the reverse strand, counting down.
GCGCAGATCGGAGACCGTCATGCTGACCTTGTGTTTGTTGGGTAGGTACTAAAAGGCTTACTCAGATCTGGGCATTGTGTGTGTGTGTGTGTGTGTGTGTGTGTGTGTGTGTGTGTGTGTGTGTGTGTGTGAGAGAGAGAGAGAGAGAGAGAGAGAGAGAGAGAGAGAGAGAGAGAGAGAGAGAGAGAGATCCTGCAGTGGACGAGCGCTCCATCGTTGGGGGCCGAGGCTTTTTTCTTTTCTTTTTCTTTTGAGGTGCCCGGGTGCTGCTGTCGAAGCCGGTGGCGGCCTTTTGTTTGTTTGTTTGTTTGCTGCCTTGTGCCGCGGATCCGGTCGCGTCCACCAAGCCGGTCTCTTAGGCGGAGGAGACGCGACTTGTCAAGGGCCCCTTCCTTTCCACGGGCGCCTGGGAGCCGGGGATGGAGAGAGAGGAGTGAGCAGCCCCCGAGTCGCGAAGTTTGCTTGGTTTTCCCCACCTCTAAAAATAAATAAATTTGCAAGGTTCAACAGTGAGTAAGCAAGGTACAGGAAAGACGCAGTGGCGAGAAGGAGGCGATCCGGGAGCCGAAAAAGGGACCTTCGAGAAACAGGAATCTCTCTCTCTCTCTCTCTCCAGGGCATCGTAACATGGGATCGACTTTTAAAGCCCCCCTCCCCGTTTTTTTCTTTTTACCCCTCCTTCTGTCTCCCTCTCTCCCTTCTGTGCAATTTAAAATAATTCCAACAGGGGACGTCTTTGCTGAGCTGTTCGGCTTTGGCTGCTCCAGATCGCCGCGGTGCCTTCCCGCTTGGTGTGTGTGAGCGCGCGCCAGCAAGCGAGGGCAGGGAGGAGGGAGCTTTATTTTAAGTGTCATAATTAAGTTTCGGAGCCTTGTTTGGGCTCATTCAGGGCTGAAAATAAGGAAGGCTGGCTGCATTTAGTTCTTCCTTTTTATACCCTTTATTCTCCCCCCCCTCTTTTTTTTTCTGGAAGGGATTGCCTGAACGCCTTTTCCACATTCAGACTGGGAGAAGAATGTTTTCCTTCCTAGTTTAATATTAGCAACTATATTTTTACCGGTTTCCACCGGATTTGATTATTTCTATGGGAAATCTTGTATTCCCTTCCCCTCTGTTCTTCTCGGCCATTCCGATCTTTGTTCCTTGTTCCCTGACTTCCAGAGAAGGTTGCTAAGTATTCTAAAGAAGGGGGTGGCCATCACCCCATCTCTTTTCCTCCTGGCTGGTTTGGTGTCGAAATAGTAAACCTGCATGAGAGTGTGAGTGGACGTGGTGAACATTTCCAGCTTTGATTGACTTCAAGATGCTTCAGCAAGGACCCAAGCCTACTGGTGACAGTTGCTTCCTAAAGCTGTCCTACCCACGGTGTTGGATCGAAGTCTTTCTATTATCTGCATCTGATTGAATATTCACTACCTATCTGGGAGCAGATTTGCATAATTTGGATTTTTTCTCCCCCCCCCAATGAAAGAAACTTATTTGCAACCCAAACTGAAACCTCTAGAGAAGCCCCTCAAACCCAGCTGCTTCAATCTTCACGATTATTCAGGGTTCAAACATATCTGAAAAGTAAGTGACCTGCAAAAGTACATCAATGGGTCATGCAAATACAAGGACCGAGAGCTTTAGAAGGGGTCTACCATTCACTTGGTGGTTTCTCAACAGTAGATTTTTTTTTTAAATCTCCGGAGTTGTAGTTTTTTCCTGCTTTTGTTTCGTTTGCTTTCGCCCTTTGTGCATGGATACCTGTTGTGCTACATTGGGGGTGTTTGGGTGCCTGATAGAATTGTAGTTTTTGAAGGATTGGTGTTCTATATAGTTTCTGCTGTTAGGCAGGCTGAGGGGTATTGCTTTGACTCCTTATCATCTTGGAAGAGTTCATCAGAAGCTGAGTGACTCAAAAGGTCTGTGTAGCTGTATGTCTGTAGAATTATGTGATAATCGGTATGGTTTTTAGATGTGAAGTCAGAGTTGCAGAGAACTTTTTTTCAGAAACGTAAAGAGCTGGTTTCTGATTGTACGTTTCCTTTTGCCTCACTTAATGACAGTCAAGAGTGAAGAAAGACCACTGGAGTCAAGAGGGATGTCTGAAAGTATGGTATATGCTTGTGGGTAGGTGACAGTCATTCCAAAGGAAGGGACTGGCTATAAACTCTGTTGGTTTCTCCAAATGAGGATTGTTTGCAAGGACTATTTTGAAAGTGCTACATGAAAACAATAACAATAATCCACTGAAACAGAGGCAGAGTGTTTTAAGGTCTTCAACAGTGCCTCCTTAAAGGGAGACAGGTTCTGATGCAATTCTTACAGGGGATCAAAAGTGTTCAACTGGGCAAGTGTTGTACTGTGGTGTGTCCCTCTCTGCTGAAAGCTGTTTAGTTATGATGTCATTCTGATAGTGGAGAGAGTGTATGTCTCCAGATTCTGCCATTAAACGCTTGGGCGATCTGCCTGATAATGATAGCATTGACATGTCTGCTCTTTGACAATTGCAAGCCTTATGTGCCCTATGAATTAACTTCTTTCTCCCATGAAGAGAGAACTCTCCAGCTCGAAAATTCACAAATGTAACACTACTTTTGCCGGCAGATGTTGAGGCTTTGGGAGGCATTTTACAGAATAGCTGTTTCCAAATACTGTTCTGTTTAGAAGAAACAAAAATAAAAGTATGAGGTACTTCTGAGTGTGCTAAGTTCCTGTTCGTTTCAAGGTTCATTTCAGGGGTACCTGGTGTAAAAGCAGTTGCGTCGTAATTTTTCATTTGATGGGTAATCTCAGTTTTCAGCTTGGGTAATTTCAGATGGGATTTCTGCAAAATGCACCTCTGATGTGTTTGTTTTCTCTTTCTGTTTTTTTCTTAGGGGTCCTAAGCAAAATATCTGCAGATAAGTAGCAATACAAACCTATTGCAATTTGCCACAGCCTTGCAAAGTTTAGCTTATCTATAACGCCCTAATGTTTTTTCTAAAAATCAATTGCAATTTTTAAGTTCAGAGTTGTTTGCCTTTTCCTCCGCTACATGGAATGTTTATAGATATGTTCTATTTTTTAATATATTATTTCAGATGTTTAGTGATAAATAAGCATGGCTTTAAATTTTGCCAGGCATTTTTGGGCTTTTTTGTTGTTTGTTTACTCTTTGGATGGTAGTGTTTCTGCGGTGCCAAATGCCTTTCGCTTCGAAACAACATTTCTGCTTCCGATAGATTTTCCCGAACTTATATTGATGTCCTGAAATTATTTCCCTCTAAAGACAACGTCCTATCAGGAATTTGAATTTGTAGAGTAAGAGTTCTTGAAGCAAATTTTTCGTGCCTGTCTCCACTAGATGGATAGAAAAGGTCTCTCCCCCCCCCCCCCAGGATGCTTAACTTCTTTGCCCTCCTCAGCTTTTCCAGTATTCAGCACCAACTTGCCCACAGTTGTCTTTGCTAGAGATTTAATGAAATGCTGCTGCATTTGCATACATGCTAAATGCCATGACATAACTCAAACGGGTAGTGAGAAATGTACAAGTGGCAGCATCTGTATCAGTGCTTTAGCTCGCGGCAGTGCTGAGATCAGAAACTGCTGGATCTCCAGGAAAGTGAGCTGGCTCATGAGCCTGCTTATTTACCATTGGGCCTAAGATGACCAGGGACATGTACACAAGAGCAGACTTTAAAAAACAATAAGCCATCAATGCATCAATAGGAGCTGTATTTTCCCCGAAACAAGCACAAGTTTTTCTCAAGTGAAGTGCAAAGTAATTGCTCCCTTGCTCTACACCCGATCCCTATTACTCCTCTGTGAATGTTGCCTTTCGCTTAAAATGTGCTGTGGATTGCACACAGGTGTCTTTGGAGTGCTTCTGACAGAAAAGCACTGAGTTGAATTTATAGGAACTTTATAAAAAGAAAGATTCCAAATTGAAGCTCAAATTATTTATTTTCAGCTTTGAATAAGTACTTATTTAAAACAAAAAAAACCAACTAACTACCTGATTTTATATTATTATTATTTTTTAAAAAGGAGGGGGAAATCCTGGTTTCTGAACACATATGCACAGGATTAGTCTTAGGGCTATAAACAGACTATATTTAGAATTACATTTCATTTTTTTTTAAAAAGAGTGCTTTGCTTACATCTTGTAGCTTATTTCTTAAATTATTCATTTCAGGGTGTGTTTAAGAAGTTTGTCACCAAAGAGTAAAATTGTAACATGTCTGTGGAACACTGATATGGATCTAGCAAAACCTCTTTAAGGATACCTATCAGCTATTCAAAACTTTCCATAGGAAGAAACAAGTGGTATGTGTCAAAATATAGTGGTACCTTGTATAAAGGAATTAATTCATTCCAAATAAAATTATGTTAAGCAAATTTTCCTTTATACAAATTTCCCATAGGAATGCACTGAAAACAGAGTAATCCCTAATTGCGACCATTTTTATGTTGTACAGATTCGCCCCATAGACAATTCTGTTAAGCAAATTTCCCCTAGCTCCAGATTTTTTTTATGTTGTACAGATTTTAAATTATACAAACCGCTTGTCATATGAGGGTCCACTGTAATGCATTTATGTGAAATGCATAAGTTTAGCGAATCAGTTTAAGTTACAGGTTTCCCACTTTTGTGAAACAGCAAGTTAAAACATCAGATGTATGTGGATCTGGACTGAGAAATGAAAAACAAAACTTTTAAAAAGTTGAATGCGTCATTGAGAATCAAACCTTGGTCAAGACTGTTACGTTTCCAGGGAGGTTTGATGGCCCTCTGGGCATGAACAGATGTCATTTCTCCATGCCTTGTGTCTTGGTAGAATAAATAACTTGTCGGAGTATTTCTATAAAAATAAAAATTGGCAGAGTTAGCAGCAGGATACAAAGTACTGTATCTTTTTCATTTCTCCCATTGAGCACTGGTAAAGCTAATAAAAGCATCTTTTGGTTGAGGCAAGAAAATGTTCTACCACGTTTCATTGTGATCCTGTTTCAGTGGCTGAATAGAGTACAGTGGTACCTTGTATAAAGGAATTAATTCGTTCCAAATGAAATTCTGTTAAGCAAATTTTCCTTTATATAAATTCCCACAGGAATGCATTGAAAACAGAGTAATCCCTAATCGTGACCACTTTTATGTCGTACGGATTCTCCCCATAGGCGATTATGTTAAGCAAATTTCACCTATCTCCGGAATTTTTTTATGTTGTACAGATTTTATGTTATACAAGCTGTTTGTTATTCAAGGGTCCACTGTATTCTTAGAAGAGGGCTACCACACAACCTGATGATTGTGATATGGAAAGACCTGTAGAATTTCATATTCAGCATCTTTTTTTCTGTAGAACAACCAGTTCACCCGCAGGGATTACATTTAGGGACAGCCGTTCCAAGTCTCCCTCGACTCAGAATTTGAAAAGTATGATACTGTGCATGTTTACATAGGCCTTTCCTCAAGAAAGTACCTAAGGTTGAGACTAAATTATGTTAGCTTTTTTAAAAAAATGCAAAACTGTTAAAGGTCTATGCTTCTTAAGTCAGGCTAGATCAGATAACATAATATGACTATGTTTGAAATACAGATCAAGGACTTAAAGGCAAATGCAGCCCCAACAGTTTCTGAATTGGACCTCTTGAATTTCCCTGGCGATAGCAGCATTCATGATTGTCTGTCTGAGCCTGGCTACCAAAGGAAGACTAACATGTTGGGTGGTTTTATTCACAAAAGGGGATAGCATTGTAAATGACACATTGTGACCCATTGTGCTAGACTGTTGTGACAGAAAAGGCTACCAAGACTGCAGTGGCAAGTATTAATAATACTTAACAGCATGGCTACTGTTTAGCAGCGTCAGAGCCAAGTAGATGTGCAAAGAAAATACAGTGGTACCTCTACTTACGAGCGGCTGGACTTAAGAGCAGTTTGATTTAAGAGTGAAAACCCGTCGGCGTTTTAACTGCTGCCTTACAAATTTTAGATGCGGTCTACTTACAGTTTCTTTTTAATTTTTTTCCTATTTATTTATTTATTTATTTAGATTTTTTTTAGATAGGGCTGTTCTACTTAAGAGTTGTTTGACTTAAGAGCATGCCTTCGGAACGGATTCAACGCGTAAGTCGAGGTACCACGGTCTTGTTTTTGAAGTTGTCTCTCATATTTCTCCGTGGCTGTATTTGCAAAAATGAAGGGGGGGTGAATGAAGATGCATGGATACGGTATCACATTCAGTCCCCCACCTCTGGAAAATTGAATGGTTCTATGGATTCATTCCACAGAAAATATTTGGAGGCCTGAAAACAGAAGGTGTCCCTGATGAAATGTGACTTCAGCATTCTTCACTGGTATTTCTGTTTTCAAGGCAGAAAAATCAGAAGCTGGGATGATAGCTCCTGTTGCCAGAATTATTGAAGAAACCAGTTTTTGGTGATTAAGATCTGCAGACTTTGGCCACAAGACATGGTGTAGATTCTAGAGATGCTACATCTAAGTATATCCTATATTTAGGGCACCCACGTACGTGCACAAATTGTATTCCTTATATCTGAGTAGAACGGCTGGAATCCAGCAACGTAGCTGAACATACATAGTGGAATCTGTGTTCCCACCCTCTTTGAGCTGCCAGTCTATAAAGCCATTTCACAGATTGCTGTGGAGACTTGTCAGTTTCAGAACAATGTCACAATAAGATGTATCGTGTGTAGGAAGAATACATATTCTAAGATTCAATGTACTGAAACACTTCTAGACTTGGTCATCGTCAGTTCAATTTTGTGTGTGTGTGTGTGTGTGTGTGTGTGTGTGTGTGTGTGTGTGTGCCTTCCTATTGGGCTTGTCTGTTTATCTGTGTCATTTAAATTACCACATTTGCTTCAAAAAAGGTTGGTGTGTGTGTCAGGGGGTTGTTACTCAACAAACTTTTAAAAAATAGGATCTACTGTTGGTGGAGGCAGCATTAAAATTTCACTGAAATATTTCAGAGGCACCCCAAATTAGTAGCTGAAGCAGCAATGAGAATGACAAAATTGTGTTTCTATAAGATGTCCAGGAAATAACATCTGCTGTGCACGTAAAGCAAAGTGCTGCTAAAAACCATTTATTTGAGTGAGAGTGAATTGAGCAAATCCTTGGCTTTGTCCCTGGAATTAATGGAATTTAAAAGAACTGAATTTCGGCTTAATTGTCCCCTGCCCCTGGTTTTCACTTTGCTATAACACTGTCAAATACACTTGCCATTTCTAGCCTTGAAATTTACTAAATTTTTGGAGATGTCCCTCTTGAATGCCACAATACACACAACATGGGTCAACCTGACTGTGTAAAGAAATAGTAGTTTCCATACTTTCCATTTTGTTCAGCTCCTCACTGTTCAATATGTGGAACCTCTTCAAGAATGCTGCTGCAACTGAACGTTACCAATGTAGAATTTTATGGAAGAGTTACAAGCATTGCACATCGCTGTGAGTGGTGGGGGTTATAGCACTGGCGTGACTGTTCTGTAGTCATTTTGTGAACTAGTGGTGACAAGTCATTACAAGAAAGGTGAGGCAAATGGGAGGGGCCCTGTATGTTCACTACGGATTCCATCTCTCTCTCTCTCTCTCTCTGTGTGTGTGTGTGTGTGTGTATGAGGGAGAGAAAAGGAGAGTGACTAGTGGGGTAAACACTGTGTTTGGACATATATTGATCTCTGTCAAAGGTGTGTGGATATGTTTAGGATGTGGCAACTGCGTTTGAGTCTTCCATAAGCAGCCTGTGTGTGAATCTGAGGAAGGAAGGTGCATTTGTATGACCTGGCCCACTACCGACTCTGGTCCCTTTCATAGTGTGGCACCTGAAAAGTTCGCTTGTTCTGGAATAGGGTATGGAATTTAAGGGTGCATGTGCCAACTACTCAGGTCTGTGCATTATGGCTTATTTTGAGCGTAGACCCTTAAGCTGAATTATCTTGGTGTAGAATTGTGGGTTGCTTGAAGCAGATTTTTGTCTGCTTCTATACAAATAATTAGAACATGTACTGGTATTGTTGCATTTTCTATAAACAGTCATGCTGCTTTTAATCTTCAGATGAATGGTTTTCATACCTAAACACAGCATTTTCTTTAGTATCCAAATCCCCATAATTTATACATTCTCTTTATTTTTTCTGTTTCGACCAGTTAAATAACAGGGAATAACATACAAAGTATAGGCAATAAGGGAAGAGGGCCTAAGATTCTAAATAAGTTGACATTCATGTTTATAATGTAGCTCAATCATTTGTTTTGAGGGAGGGTGGCAAAATGGATTTACTGTGTAAACATATTACCTACACCGTGTTCTTGTTCTTTGGGCATATAGTGTCCTTGAACTGGGGCAGGTTCTTGCTAGGTTTTTGGAAGTGATGAATTAGATATAGACTAGAGCATGAGCTGAGCAAAATGTGCTGATGATCTATGAGCAAATCATTTCAAGACTAGTTTATTTTTACTTACGACCATATTAACAAGGTTAATATGGAATTAGTTGCGGTAAATTGGTCTTAAACCTTCTGGTCTTAGCCTTGCTACCTTTACTTGGATCGCTGCATTATCTGTTGCAAAGGTAATTGTAAAGGTTTCCCCCGTACATATGTGCTAGACGTGTCTGACTGTAGGGGTGTTGCTCATCTCCGTATTCAAGCCGAAGAGCCAGTGTTGTGCAAGTCCAAGGCCACGTGGCGGCATGGCTGCAAGGAAACACTGTTTTTCCCGCTTTTTATGGCGGTACCTGTTTATCTACTTGCATTTACATGCTTTCGAACTGCTAGGTTGGGCAGGAGCTGGGGTGAACGGTGGGAGCTCGCTCCACTGCATGGCCCCCGGGATTCGAACCGCCGAGCTGCCAACTTTGTAGCCAACAGTTTTCAGAGCCTTAGTCTGCTGAGTCACCACACTTCCTGCACTATCTTTTGAGCATAGGTTAAAGAATCGTAAGTAGACTGAAGCTGGAATTGCTTCAGCCTAAAATGGCTCTCACCCACCCAAAGCTTACACCTTTTCCAGGCAGTTGTGTGGCCTGCACAAGCGTCTCGCAGTCCCAGCTTGCTCAGCCTTTTAAGGAAAACAACATTTCATAGATTCTGACATCCTAAGTGGTAATTTTGGACTCAAACCAGTGTTTGTGAATAGATGTCATGTGGTCACCTTGGCGTCTGATACCTTAAAAACAAATGTGCAGATTAATTGTCATTTTGCTGCTTCTGATGCATTTTGAGCTTCTGTTTTTAACACATTTGATCAATCAATACCTCTGAAGAAGAAGGTAGAAGGAGAAGTAAGGCAAAAGAGTTGACACGGGGAATCCAAGACAAGATGAGTGCTTCTGGCCCTCAAGACGGACTGGAATGTCAGTTGTATTGTGCATGCAAGTGAAACAATTATGTCACTACAGCCAAATCCTGATAGTTCCGTGTGGGCAGCTCCTTGTCATCATAACAGTGATTAGATCTCAGAAGGCCTTGGGGTGATGCAGTGTGAAATGGTTACACATGGGTTAGTGTTTTAGTTGTGTGGTTGAAGCCTGCATAAGGGAAGGAAGGGCCTTTGGAAGAATGTTTGTGCCATCGTTCGTGCCGTTGGGTGCCTGGACCGCACAATTTCACCTACGATTTTCTGCTCTGTATCCTCTTTCATCAAATGCACTACATGAGCTGCAATCTGCAAAAAGCATTTGCTAAATAAAACTTGGTAGTCTTGAAGATGACAGAAGATTTAGTCAGCAGAAAGTTTTGAAATCAATGTGGCTGCCCTCCTAAAGATAAGACCACCTTCAAGTAACGGAGGTCACGATCTGATCTATTTATCAAAGGAGATACTGTATAATGAAGCTTTAGTTTTCAAGGCATTTAGGACAGGTCTTGAGTAAAACTGAGAAAGTGTGGCCTGATCATGGAAATGGACACATCCATTCAGTGGAAGAAAATGCATTTTGATACTGCATCCCATGAGTGACAGGAAGCATGTGTGACTGACAGCTGTGTTTATTTAATTTTTTATTTGCATGTAAGGTGGGTCGTATGTGTCTAACTGACAGTCAAATGAGTGCTCTGCATAAGAATGAAATTATGCTCATTTCTTTCCCACTTTGGATGTTACACGGGACATATATGCTACTTGCGCACAATGAAGCAAAACAAGTTAAGGAGCCGTATAGCCGTCACAAAAATCAAACACAAAGTGGAAGAGGTGATACCTTTAGGCTACTAGAAAATTAAGAGTGAAACCCTCTTCCTCAGAGCTGTACCAATAGGTTATAACAGTGATGGCGAACCTTTTAGAGACCGAGTGCCCAAGCTGCAATTCAAAACCCACTATTTTTTTTTTGCAAAAGTGCCAATACAGTAATTTAACCTGTATACAGGTGGCTATGAAGGGGTGATGTCGGGTGCCCACCAAAAGGGCTCCGAGTGCCACCTTTGGCACCCGTGCCATAGGTTCGCCATCACTGGGTTATAACATGGCAACAGATGGATTTTCCAGGGGTTATTTCTTAGATGTAAGGCCCTTGGCAAGGAAGTGTGGAAGCCTTGTGTATCTATGCTGCTAGATTTTATATCATCACTATAGAGTAAAGATAGGCTACTTGTTATCCAGATGTTGAGACACACCAATGCCCATTACTCCAGGCCTCCACAGCAAATATTGAGGACTGATAGAAGGCCCCGAAGCTTCAATCAAACAGCATCTTCCCTGCCTCTGATGTTTACTGTTAGATTTAATGCAACACATAGACGATTCTGATTTTTTTGTGTGTCTTTCACTTTTTAGTGTTTTCAGTTGTCACTATCCAAGTTAGTGTCAATTATGTGTTGGTTACGGATAGCATGGTTGTGTTGCTATCTGTCTTTTTTCCAAAAGGTTCTTTTTGTGTCAGCATTTGTGCATATGTGTATGGAAACAAACACACCTACACCATAGACTTGCTTTCTACAATGGCCACTAGCAGAAGCAAAGGAAGTTGTTACTGTATTGTACAAGCCTCAGTGTGAAACTGCTCTGGTAGTATCTTGCATATTGCCAGGGAAAATGATAAAACTCCAGGAAACTTTATGCTAAATACAGCTGATATATGAGGCTGGTTGGCCTTTTTCCTGTTCTTAAAAGTTCTTATATTGATGAATCTGCACGGATGTGCAATGATTAGATTTCATTTTGATATACAGCAGTATTACAGTCTCCATAGGCTTGCACTGACATTTCCTTCTGAGCTGTGTGATGGAACCAGCTAGTAAGGCTGAGTGGTACTCAGGGGTTTGCTTATTCTTTCTTTTTTGGCACCACATTAAGGAGAGTGATATAGGAGCATCTACTGGGAAGCCAAAGAACATTGTTAGAACATGCCAGTTTAACTAGGGCTGGATTGCACTCTGTTTAGCTTTTTACTAAGGACTTCTTGAAGTGTTGATGTGTGCACACTTTTAACGGTTGCTTCCAACTCATCTATTTTTATCAGATACCCCAGACTATCAAAGAAATATTTAAAAATTCTCAATAGTTTTTTTTTAGAATCCTAAATGAGACTGTGCAGTTACTGTATCAGCACAGTCAACTAATAGAATCTTGTGCATGTTTTGTAATTTTTTAAAAAGGAAAAAGGACTGGAAAAGTCTTTGGAAACTGAGAAATAAAAGGAAAGTAAGCAAGAATCAGAGGAAAAAGAGAAAGAAGAAAGGGACAGGTGGGTGGGGGAGGCCTACTACCAAAATATTTTCTTTAGCCCTGTTTTGTAAAGTGTGTATAAGAACTCCCTTCAACTCAGGTGCTCCACCTTAAAGTGCAGAATTCAACACTAAATTTTGCATTTTCCCAACCTTTGCTTATCAACTTTGTTATCTGAAATTGTCTTCTGTTGTAGCACAGCTTTTGCACAGGTGTGCAATCATCGACGGAGCTTTACATTTGAAAATAAATGCAAAGAATACAATATCTTTCTGTACTCTGATTTGCTACTAACATTATGGTAGACCACCTTGAAAAATGGATGACATCTGAAACAAGATATATAAATGTTTTCAACATGTAAGGGTTATCCATTTGTCTGCTGCAAAACTTCTGTTTTCTTCATTGGATTTTGTTTTGTTGCATTTTCTCGCCACATGCATTTTGAGAAGTTTCATCAGCAGGGTCATCTCTGAGTTTTCTACAGCTTTTCGAACAAGGATTGGATGCATTTAATGAAGAAGCACTCACCCTACTCCCCGACACTGAAATGCAACAGGAAGTGGGCATATAATTGTATTAAGGGAGATACAGTCTTATCCATGCACTTTTAAAACGAGACCTCATATAGACATTCCAGTTTGAGAATATGCAGATCTGTGTTCTGGGTTGTTGATCACTGACTTTTTAAAAATTAACTATGTATTTCTCGGAAGTAAACCATCCTTGATTTAAAAGATCTGCTTTGTGTCACCAATATTTCACAGGAGTGTGATACTTCCTTAGTATTGTCAAAAGTTGTGCATGTTAAATGTCCCTTCTAGAGATGGGCACGAAACGAAAAAATTTTCGTTTCCATTTTCATTTTTTCATTTCGTTACACAACAAAATGACAAACGAATTTTGTCTACAAAATGAAACGAAACAGAAACACCGGAAATTTTGTTGTGTGTTTTGTTTTTGTTACTGCAATACAGTGGACTGCTTTAAATGCTTTTTAAAAATCACAAAAATTTGAAATAAATGGTAACAAAATGGTAACAAACGAACGAAAACGAAAATGGATTTTTTTGCAAAAATTCACGAAAAACGGAAACGAACCGAAACAGACCCTCCAAACGACAAATGACAAACGAAACATCATTTTTTTTATTCGTGCCCAACTCTAGTCCCATCAGAGTTATAACACTGTGATACTGCTATAACTTTAGCAGTACTGCGGCCATAACTGGTTGATGAAATGTCTTGCTCGACAAGTTTTTTATTAGAAAGGCTGTTCTGATGAGATTTGTGAAATATCTGGGACTTTTAAAAGATACATATTATTTATATTTTTAGGATCAAAAGTAAAAATGTTTGTGTCATGCCATCAGAAGACTAGTTTATAAACCCCAGAACTGTTGGCCTATGCTAATTTCAAATCTTGAGGTCAGGACTTCAGAAAAGTAGTATAGCTTGTTTGTTTGTTTAATCTGAGGGATGTGTGGCTGCATAAGCACATGCAATCACATTTTCACAGAATAATTTAATTGGAAGGGACCTATAAGGCCATTAAGTCCACATCACCCACTGCTTAGTGTAGGTATCAAAATCAAAGCAGGTATGACAGGTGGCTGTTCTTTTTTTTCTCTGGAATGTCTCCAGTATTACAGCACTCGCCAGTTCCTCAGATAATTGGTTCTACTGTCATACAGATCTAACAGTTAAGAAGTTTTTCTCAGTGTTCAACCTAAATCTGGCTTCCAGTAACTCAAGCCCAGTATTATGTGTCATGCAGTCTGGGATGACTGAGAACAGATCCTGTCCCTCCTCTGTATTGCTATCTTTCAAGACTAAACAACACCCGGTTCTTTCAGTTTCCCTTCCTAGGTCTTCCTTTCTAGTTTCCTTGGACATTTTTACTGCCCTCTGAACTTGAAACGTAGTAGACACAGATTTGGATACAGTGCTCTTGATGAGGCCTGACTATTGCCAACTAGAGGGTACTAATACATACGGTAGAACCTCCTGGTGCAACAGGACAATAATGTTAGATTGTAAAGGCCACCCTCCCACTGATACCCAGTACAGTAGGACCCCGGTATCCTCTGGGGATTGGTTCCAAGCCTTACCATGCCTAATGAAAACCATGGATAAGAGAGAACACCAAAAGCCCCAAAACTTCTGCTTTGTGACATTAGCTTGCTTTACGGATGCTGTTTTATGATAGTAACTTGCTTTACAGCTGCTGTTTGTGACAGTAACCTGTCTGCAGCTGCTGAATTATTTATTTAATTTCCCCCTCCAACCGTGAATAATGAATCAGTCGATATGGCGATCCTACTGTACTAAAAATACATGCAAGATTGTTACTGTGTCAACCGTTGGTTTATGCCTTTCGGCTTGTTTTGCCCTTTGCATGTTGCAATACTGCTGTATTGCAACATGCAAGGATACATAAAGATTACATGCCAGAATCCACGAAGATTCTGGTAGGTTGCCGATGCATTATTTTCCTTTGGAATATTATGGGACAGTCCACTTGGTTAGTTCACACATCGCATTCTTGTGGGAAAATGTTTTGACTAGAAGGGAACTTCCTTGACCATGTCAAGTGAAAACTATGATTGTGTACTGTTGCTTAGAGGCAAAATTGACTGGTGCTATATAATATGAGGATATTAGATGGCTTGTTGATGAGAAGGTGCCTTTAAGTGAGTGGTGAAGTTTTTAGGAGGAGTCTCCAAGCACAGCGTACAGTTTACAAACACTTTATGATTCTCTTGTTGGGATTAATAGGCATTCCATACTTTAGACACATGTAAAAATAAAATGTAAGTACTGTTGATGTGAATGGCTTGGGATTTTATAAGGACAGAAAGATGTGGAATCCTGTTCAGCACCATTTTGTTGTCTGCTGACTCATTTGGCATTTCACAGGGCTTGCAAAATGAAGTCAGTTGCACTTTGCAGCTGCCATGCCCTGGTAATAATGCCGCAGACCTTGAGCAGGGAGAAAGAAGAATAATTCATTGCTGATTTAACAAATCATAAACACCTAGTTAGCATTGCTAGATTTTAATTCCCTTTTGTACCCACTTGGCTTAATAAAGCTGAAGTCTAAAACTGACACCTAAAACGTACAGAAAATGACAAATAAAATGCATGGGAGGATGAATCTTATTTAAAATGCATACCACTTGTCAAAAATCTTTCATTTTGGGCTTTTTCTCAAATGCAATGAATACCTGTTGGCATCTCCTGACAGAAACCTTTGTGGCTAAAAAGCATTTTAATTATATTCATTTTATACTTACTGCATTGTGTTTCTCTTCTGTAGAAAAAAAGAAGGGTCCATTCAGATCATGTTCTTTCTGTGGGCCAGTTGAGGCAGTTTTTACCTTGTAAGCAACTGAAGTGTCTTCTGGGTTGCATGCAGATTTCTATTTCTGATGCTGTCAATCATGGAATCAAAGAGGCAACACACAACTGTGCATATTATGATGACTGTCTTGGGTTTGCTATAATTCTGCATCTGTATACAGCTGAGTTAACATTTCATTGTGCACTTAGGAGGTTAGAAACCTGTTTGGTTTCACAGGAGTTCGCTAGCTAGAAAACTCCAGCTTTCAGAAATCTGGGAATTCTAGGAACCTCTAAATCATTGATCACATCATGTCATGAGATGCACAGAAACATGGATATATTTGAAGCAATTTGGAATATTTGATAGCTATGGATCATAGTACTGTAGGAACCTGTAAACTGAATAAAGGTAAAAGTCAAGGTCCACCCCCCTGCATATGCGTGCTAGTCGTGTCTGACTCTAGGGGCAGTACCCATCTCTCTGTTCAAGCCGAAGAGCCAGTGTTGTACAAGTCCATGGCTACGTGGCCGGCATGGCTGCAAGGAAACTGTTGGTTACAATGTCAGCAGCTCAGTGGTTTGAATCCTGGGTGCCACATAGTTGAGCGAGCTCCTGCTGTTAACCCCAGCTCCTGCCAACCTAGCAGTTCGAAAGCATGTACAAATGCAAGTAAATAAATAGGTACCACCGTGAAAAGGGGGAAGGTAAAACAGTGTTTTCAGTGGCTATATTTTGTGTTGCAACTCTGGCTTGCTGTAAGATGCTGAACCCTAGATTCCCAGAGCCTTTGTAGCTCATGGTTTAATATTTGTTATTTTAATTGTTATATATATTTAATATTTTAATTGTTATGTATAAGAGTATTATTCTTTGTATCCCTGTTTTTATCCATAATTTTAAATATTTAGCATATTTAGTTTATTAGTATATCTATAAATTTTATTCTTGTGTGGTTTACATGATTACTAATTTTTGACTGGACCTTGCTGCTCATATGTATTATTCGTATTACCCCTGATTTTAGATTGCATATGTAGTACTTTAGTCTAAGACCGTAAATAGATAGATAGATGGAGAGAGAGAGAGAGAGAGAGAGAGAGAGAGATCTAGCCCGCTGAGCCACCACACCCCCTGTAAACGACCACTAGGCAAGATCTTCATTGGCTAGCATCCATCTTTGTTTTAAAAACTGTTCTCTTCTGTTTTTGTCCTTCGTTAACAACATAGAAGTTCTCATATGTGACAATTCCTAATCTGTTACTCTATTCCACATTGCTTCTTCTATAATTGTGAGTGGCTAATGGAAAGTTTTAACGATAGCAAACTACAGTAGTTAACATAGCTCTCATAGCACACACGTTTCCTACTTTTCAGTAAAATTATTGGTTGTATGATGAGGAAAAGGCTGGATAAAGTGCATAAATCACTATGCAGATTTGAAATCGGGACAAACTTGTGGTTAAATTACCATAGGCATGTTTAAACAACCACATATACAGGTCTGGGAACCATTTCACTTTGAAGTCTGACACTGACAGTTGTTTTGTTGTATGGCTGCTGCAACTATCTAAAGAACATTAGATGGCTTTGGAAACCAGCTCCGTCCAACTGATGTTTGACATTCTCCTTCTCTGCAACATGCGTTCATGCATCTCTTTCAACTTAGCTTACATATGCATGTTCTGGTACCTTTGAATGCCTCATGGCCTATTTTGGGGACAGGATGGAGGCAAAAAGGGGACTGTTTTGATTTTGCCTTGGATAGTTTTCTATTCCAGTTTGTCCTGTTTGGACAAGAGCTTTACAAATTTCAGCCAAGCCAAATGTTTCTAATTAGAGCAACGTAACATTTTATAAGCTGAATGCCAAGGTTTGATGTTGGACCATGTTGAAATTTATTAATATATCCTTCGCAAGGATTTCTTTAGGTGATGTTTTCGTGTTTGAGTAACTAGCCTGACCAATTTGTTCATGCTCTTCCCCCCCCCACCCCCCGGGAAAAAAATCCTGGTCCAAAACAGACAAGTCTTTGAATTATTCTGTATATTCATTTGTTGGGAATTGTACTCACTTATAGTGAGTAAGAGTAAGAGTGAAGGTTCTATAATATTTTCTTGTGGAAATATAAGGGTAAAAGAAGAACATCTGGTCAGCAGTACCCAAATGGGATGGCCATTGTGGTACTGCCTTAGAACCATAACAGGGGTACAAGGGAAATAATGTGTTAGTAAAATGAGTGTTAAACTAATTTTATACTTAATGCATTGTGTAAACCACTTTCAAGTACATTTATAAATGGAAATTGTGTAAACTGGAGGAAGTCTTGGGGAAATTCCTTAACATTTGCACATCATAATCAGTTGTTGTTGGTGGCATTAGAAAAAGTATTGGACGTTAATGAAATGATAAAAAAACTGGAAATATAAGCAACAGCATACTTCAGAAAAGCTCATTTCACTGTAATGATCAGGAGCTGTCAGGACGTCTGGTTTGCCAGAAGCCACTTCTGGGTCCTCCAACAGGCCCAGGAAGCCTGTCGGAGGTGTGCTCAGGGCAGCGCCAGACCTGGGGTAAGTGCAGGAGGCCTCAAACAGGCCCAAGCAGCTTGCCCCAGGGGCTCTTGCCTTCATATGCTGCGGTCGCAGTATATATGAACTGCAAAATGGCAGGGGACGACTGTATAAAAGTTGGCCATCCAGAAGATTTTCAAAAGTTTATGTGCGGTTCTATAGGAGTAGGCTGCATTCTTTTTTAATAAATCATAACATAATTAATTAGTTTCTCAACTAATCCTGACTCCAAATTTTAGACTCTGCCTTTCAGTTTCCTAGCTT
Source organism: Phrynocephalus versicolor (assembly GCA_023846285.1). Classification (NCBI taxonomy): domain Eukaryota; kingdom Metazoa; phylum Chordata; class Lepidosauria; order Squamata; family Agamidae; genus Phrynocephalus; species Phrynocephalus versicolor. Next base: position 2,658,805 of record JAHTLZ010000213.1, on the reverse strand, counting down.
TTAAAAATCTGAAATTTTGCAGAAGTTGAAAAAAAAAGAAAGCTTCTGTCCTGTTTTTCCTTGATTGTGTGTGTTCCTTTTCAAATATGTGTTAGTTTTTCACTAGGCTGAGAAAATAGAGTAGTCCAGGCTGAGTGAGAAACAAGAGGCTGTGTTACGGGAGTGGGGAAGGGATTGCTAACATGTTGTAGGAAAAATAGCTTGTCACTAACTTTACGATCTTTGAATCTTAGATATAAGACCTTTACAGATCTACAAATCCTAAAACATTCCATTAAATGTCATTTAAAAGGTTGCATTAAGAAATGTTGCATTCCTTGTACTGAAGGAGAAAATATTTCACAGAATCTCTGTTTCCTTATTTTCCTCAAAAATGCTAGTGGAGAAAGAAATGTGTGTGTGTGTGTGTCATCCTGTATTTGTGTGTGTGTGTGTTTGTGTTTTTTGTGTGTATGTAGTATACGCAGTAATTTGTATATCAATTGCACAAATAAGAGGCATGTCATGTGAAAGGGCCTTCTTTTGGCCATGTGATCAAGTGGGGAGAGGGAATGCTAAGCAGGGAGAGTATGCCTCAGGAATGGAGCAGAGGGAGACATCCCTCATCTTTTTTTAATGGGGAAAAGGGAAGGGTTGGAATTTCCTTTCTGAAATATACTGACTGTAGGCACTCCAGTAAGAGATATTCAGCATGGATACCCGCCCATAATTGAGGATGGATTTGAACTCTGGCCCTCAACATCTAGATGGAGCAGCTAAATCTGTTGAACTTGACAGGCCCTTCTTCTCTGACTTCCGAACTGATTCGGAGGCAGAGGCATAGCATAAAACTTAGCAGAACAGGCCACTCGCAGAGGCACATTCGGTCGAGGAGGAGCTGGTGGGACTCTTGAGTGTCATCTGAACATTGATTTTTTTGTCAGATAATGCAATTACGCTTAATGGAGGGCACAGCTCAAGAGTTGCATAGTTTAACTAGCGTGCTCTGCTTTATGCACTGTACCATGCTCCCTGAGTGGCTGCTCAGTGCTGAATTGCTGGAGTGTTTTTCGCTAAAGCGATTGCGAATTGCCAAATGGACAAAGCTTGGGGAGCTCCTCTGTTTTATTCCCAGTCTTTGTGAACCACCTCAGAGACTTCTGTTGAGAGAAGGGGAAAAACAGGAGGTGGGGAATGAAGCAAATGGGACACTTTTTTCAGTGGGCACATCACACCTTCTGTAATAGATTCAAGACTCTGCTTGGGATCCACGGTGGTTTAGAAGGCACAGTCGTTAGCGAAAATGAAACAATAGTTCCACATGATGTCTCAGCAGAACAGTGTGTAATTAGTAAAAATGTCCGGGGTTTTTTGTGTTTGTGTTTTAAGTTCTTAAGTGGCTATGATTTTGTTGGTACAATTTCAGTTAGTAAACGTTGGCAATGTGTGTTCACATCGGAGACATGCATGTTTAGATCAACAAAAGAAGTTAAGGCTGTCAAGCTCTTGAACACTGAAGCATGCTGCACACTGAGACCGAATGGTGTTTCATATTTAGGATGAGAAACAAAAACCCGAGACTGCTTTGAAAAAGGCACAAAGGCTATGTTTTTTTCCTTATATGATTCACTTTTCAACAGTACTTATGTGGCGGGGAAAAAAGAGGGAGAGAGCACGCATTAAATGAAATTCAGCTCATTGGAGTTCATTGCAGAAATCAGACATTCTAACACTACTTTGGAGTCCTCCCTGGAAATGATTTGAGCCTCTGCCACCTAAGCACCTAAAATGGTTTCCAGTTATGAATGTTAAGCACTCTTCCCTTTTGTCACAGTCTCGGTGCATTTAATTTGCCATTTCCCCCTGCTCCTGAGGTGTGAGAGACAGTGTTTTCGACATTTGGAAAACTCCCCATAAAATATTTGTTAGCCCAAGTTATGCACCTAGGGAGAAAATGACTTTTCTAAACCCCAATGTGAAAGGGAAACCTTCTCTTTAATTTATCATCACTTGACATTCTGGTCATATGTCCTGTGTCAGAAGTTAGAGGTCAATATTGGGCAGTTATGCCTTGGAAAACCAAAAGTGCCTGTGAACAGAGAGCTTGTAAGATGTCTTCTTGGCGCCCTGCCCGGAGTCTGTTCCATTTAATTTCACTTCCATGGTGGTGGCATCGGCAGTGCCGGCACCTGTGACTGCACAGCTGTGGCACTGTGGAAAGTGCTAAGAGTTTGGAACAACTCCTGTGAGGAGATGTTTTCCCTAAGGCACGGCATCTCGGCATCTTGTGTTCCCTGTGGCTGACATGAGGCCAAGTTCAGCTATTTCCTCTTTCGTTAAAAGGAGGGGAGGGGGAAGAATATGGAATAAAATCTTTATTTCACTTTAACAAAACAGGCAAAGTTAGGCATAAACCATGAGGCTTTTAAAGAATATAAAGTTCATTCAATGAAGTATGCACATTTTTCTAGCTTTAACATAGCCATGGTTGAAACTTTACCTTCCAAATACTTGAGGTCAGTTTTTCAGAACTGACTAAATACTGTATGTTATGAATGTAAGAAGAAAGAGGCGGTTGGTTAAAAGGAATAGTATTTTCTTTCAGATTCATTCATTTTTGCCTTAATGGAGTGAGATCCCTTAAAATTGATGTGATCCATGTCACAGAGTTAGCTAAACAACCTCTATTGACCATGACTAGTTTTTAGATCTAAAAATTTAGCGAAAAGACCTGTTGTTTGGTGATGATATCCGAAAAGACAGACTTCGTGTCAAGGGTTCTGTTCCTAGTAGGTTTCATCAAGGATCCAGATTCGAAAATAATGTTGAGTTTTTAATTTAGCCACAAACCTTCTAGTATCAGAGTGCTTTTGGAAACACGTATTGAACAGTATTGAGAAAAGATTGTGTGCAAGAATCATTAAGCGCCAAAAGGCAGGAAAGAGTTGTGGTATTGAACTAAATATATTCTTTTACTTGTTTGTATTGTCTTCCAGCAATTCCCCATAAGCTTCAGAGTAGAGATGGGCACGAATAAAAAAAATGGCATTTCGTTTGTCGTTTGTCAATTGGAGGGTCTGTTTCGGTTCGTTTCCGTTTTTTGTGAATTTTGTTACCATTTTGTTACCATTTATTTTAATTTTTTGTGATTTTTTTAAAGGATTTTAAGCAATTCACTCATATTGCAGTAACGGAAATGAAACACACGACAAAATTTCCGGTGTTTCTGTTCGTTTCGTTTCATTTTAGAGACAAAATCCGTTTGTCGTTTCGTTACGTAACAAAATGAAAAAATGAAAACGGTAACGAAAAATTGTTTGTTTCGTGCCCATCTCTACTTCAGAGTGATTATCTAAAGTGTCCTGATGTAATCATTTTATTATTAAAGATAAAAATCTGCACAAAATGCAATTTATGAGGAAATTAGTATTTTCTTTTAAAATAATCAAGTCCACTGAAGGAAAACAACAACAACAACAACAACAACAACAACAACAACAACAACAACAACAACAACAACAACAACAACAACAACAACAACAACAACAACAACAACAACCTTTCTCCTAACCCCTCACCGTAATTCCAAAACCACATATTCCATCACAGACAAAGTGGCCTTATGGAGCTCTGATCGCATTGTATACTTAAAAAACTGTTTTTTCTATTCTACGCCTGAGCAACATTTGTACTACAGTTTCACAACTGGTGAGAGGTGGATATGTGATCTTTTCTGTGCTATATTTCATTTAAGTTTTTGAAACATTTAAGCGTACTGTATGGAAAACTAATAAACATTTTCAATCCTGGCCATCATTGGGAGTCTTAAGAAAATACAATTCAAAGAGGACAGTTCTAAGAAGAACAATTTTAAACCCACAATGTTTCGTGTTCTGCAAGGATTTTCCTTTGTCAGAAAATGTTTATATGGCTGCCTAAATGTTTCAAATAATCTAAAATATTTGTTTAAAAAGAGCTTAACCTACACATTTGAATGCACTTTTGTTTGTGTAATATGAGCAAGCTTTCAATTTTTTAACTGTATGGCATGGTCTAGTATAAACAATAGGTATATATTCTCGGAAGCGTATTTATGTGTATCCTGTTTTGGAATAGTTTCTTGCTGAAATAAGCTCTTGCTGTCCATCAAGGTTGTATTTAGAAGCATTTACTTTATCAGTGATACATGCAGAACAGCAGCCAATAATGAGTGGACATCTTCAGTTTCTGTTTTATTGTTGCGTATCACCCTAAGTGTGCACCTCCAACCCTTTCATACATTTCTCTTTAATTATGCAGCATTCAAATACTGATTTATATCTCAGTCCTACATGTTCCCTGCTCATCCTTTGAACTGGTCCCTGTTCCTCTCATTTGGGTAATGCTAAGACAGCCATGAGAAGGAGACACTCTGGATTTTTCACCATTCAGGACTAATAGAACAAAATGAGAGAAAAAGATGGGCTTTGGAACTGCAGGCAAAAATCAAAGAAAAACAAAACAAAAGAAAAGACACCAAACATGTGGCACCTTAAAGACTAACTTTTATATTTTAATGTAACGTTTCATGGACACGTCCACTTCTTCATACATATAGCAGCAGAATGCGCTTTGGAATATCACATGAAAGGGAAAGAGATCTACAAGCACCAATAATGCACAAGTTTGTGCAAAATAGTGAAAATAGGTGAATGGATACAGCCTTGAATGTAGCCAGAAGGCTCTAAGAGAAGGTAAAAATCCATAAGTATATATCTAGCAGATTTGGAGGTAACTAGCAACATACCGTGTTACCGTGTAAACCCATTTTTATGTTGTACGGATTTTCCCCATAGACGATTATGTTAAGCACATTTCCCCTATCTCCGGAATTTTTTATGTTGTACAGATTTTGTATTATACAAGTTGTTTGTTATACAAGAGTCTACTGTACACCAATTTTGAGTCACCTACTTTTAGGCACCATTTTAATTGAATATATATATATATGTGTGTGTGTGTATGAATTGAATATATATAGATAGATAGATAGATAGATAGATAGATAGATAGATAGATAGATAGATAGATAGATAGATAGATAGATAGATAGATATCTATATATAGATATATATAGATATATATAGATATATATAGATATATAT
>JAHTLZ010000213.1:2634027-2653672 GCA_023846285.1 Phrynocephalus versicolor | reverse complement strand
ATATATAGATATATATAGATATATATAGATATATATAGATATATATATATGTATATGTATGACATTTTAAACTGTCAATGTTGTGAAGGTAAACACATTCTTGTGACGAGAATATGAACAGCGAACAAAAATGCAGGAAAATAAATAATGTAAAACTGAATATGTTACTGACTTAATAGATATGGGGGGGAGGGGGAGCTTTTGAATCCATAACAACATCCTGTCTGTGCAGAGAATAAACATAAGTACAGGGTTCCTGTTGAACATTAGCTGGTGCTTCAAATGAGAGTGGACAGCAGGATCAACTCCTAAATTAAGTATTGGCCAGTATGCTGTTAAGTAACCTTGCTCCCTTGTGTATCTTTTTAATGAAGTGCTCTGTCTCTACAATTATGATAAAATGTATTCAGGACAAACCTTTCTTTGTTCATGTTGTATATTAATACCATAAATGTTTTATAGCTGCTTAAGGAAAGAGGGGATAGAGAGGGAGGAAACAAAGGAAAAATATTTACAGTATTTTATTCCTCCGTACATGATCTATGCTGCAAGATGGAATTCTTCCTCACATCTCTGTTTTTACTTCCACCGCAGCCTCTATTCAACTGAGTTTTATATCTTACCTCTCTCTCTCTCCCCCCCTCTCTCTGCCCTACTGTTGCAGTATCTCCTGATGCTGCTGCCACCTGAGCGATCACATGAGAGTAGTCATATTCACCAGCTGACTAGTGCTGAGGCCTGCAACTAATGCTCCATCTGTTCATTGAATTGGGCAGGCCTTGTTGCAACATATGTATTTTTCTTTTGCTGTTTTTCCAGGAGAAAGTTACCAGTTATGTAGCTGAATGGCCCTTAGAAGGTACTGTGATAGCCATAAGGATGGTTTCAGCAAATGTGCTTCAAGTACCTTCCAAGCTTCCTTATCCCCAGATATATACAGTGGTACCTTGTATAAAGGAATTAATTCGTTCCAAATGAAATTATGTTAAGTAAACTTTCCTTTATACAAATTTCCCATAGGAATGAATTGAAAACAGGGTAATCCAGGCATGTCCAAACTTTGGCCCTCCAGATGATTTAGACCACAACTCCCAGAATTCCAAGCCTGTATTTCCAATGGCAAAGGGCTGTGGGAGTTGTGGCCCAAGACATCTGGAGGGCCGAAGCTTGGACATGCCTGAAGTAATCCCTAATTGTGACCATTTTTATGTTGTACGGATTCACCCCATAGGGGATTCTGTTAAGATAGTACCTTATAAATTCTAGAATAAGCTGTATTTTAGAAGTGTCTCTGGGCACATTATATAATGTTGATGTCATCCTAATTGTGTTGTTGATGGTTCCTTTATGCTTGCGCTAGCATGCCAATATGGCAAATATTAAAATTGTGTCTGTGTTTCACATCAGTGATAGTCTGGAAGTTGAGGCATGGCAATTGGATTTCTTTTCTTGAGAGATTGAAACGTTTCACTGCTCATCCAAACAGCTTCATCAGTCTTCAAAGTCTTTCCTGGTACGTTCATTGGGATTCATACGCCAGTAGAGGAGGGTTCACCCTCTGGATTCTAATCCCATACACTAAAGATCGCCATTGTGATATCGATAGGTATCTCCTATGATACAATCCGAATGTTCTATAGTCTTTCCATGGAAAGCTGATTCCATGGCATAGTTATCCATCTAGATGTACACTATCTCCTCAACTGGCAACAGCTCACGTGCACCTCAAGGTCTTTCATATTACTGTATTATGTTGTGTTGTTATGATTTGCTATATATATGTAAGCTATGCAAAAGTACCACTATGCATCTTTGCCTCTCCCTCCCAAATTGTTGCAGATATGTCCACCCCTGATGACGGTTCATTCGAGTCTGGTCACATAGGCCTCCAGGTTTGATGCCACTTGTCTGTCACCAAGGATTCAAAAAGAACAGTGACACTCAGTTTTGTTCAGAATTGTGAATTGTACTTTGGAAAATTTGCCAAGTGCCCCAGACCAGTTGATAAGTATTATTTTTTTTTAAGTGTAGAGCAGATTTTTTAAAAACCTAATGACTGTTAGATATATGGTACAATCTATTACACTTTTATTTGAGAATAAGCTTCATTTAATTTGGTGAGACTTCTGAAGAAAAACAGATAAACGTGAGCTTTCAGCTTCTGAGTAAGACGCTTCTTGAATAGCGGGAGAAATAATTCCTTTGCTTTGAAATTTTATTATTTCTAGTAAATCTGTAGAGATTAGGAGAACAGGATGCGATACTGCACGGAGAAAGCCTGTATCAAAGTACTCCACGTCATTGTACATGTGTGTATGAACTTGTTCGGAGCCAAGGGCTTATTTTAAAAGTGAACCCGTGTATGTGCAAAAAATACACATGTAGTGTTGTACATGCCTTGCTTCACAATTACTTTAAGTTCACAAGAGTTATACATGTGATATTGGAACAGTATCCACCCAGACCACTAGTCTTACCAAACGTATAGTAAGATGCTGGCCATGTGAAATAATGCATGAGAATGTTTTTATGGTGAATGCCCCGAGCTATATTCAGTTGGGCCTTAGCTGTGCATTTTTAGTATCTTTTAATGTGTAACAAAATCGTTTCATAGAATTAAACTTAATTCTTTATTAATGCCTTCAGGAAAAAAAATCTTTCCTTTCTCTCGTACAATAATCTTTTGTTTCAATTTATCTCCCCCTCTTTCCTTTCTTTTCTTTTTCTCTCTCTCTCTTTCTCTGGATGTTATATATCATTCAGATTAAATGTCTTTTCTTTTTGTCTTGAAAAGATCTCACAGATGGAAAAAATGCACACAAAGCTATTATCTAACAAATGTACAACAGTTAGAGTTGGCACAATCTGCTATCATTTAATGGCAGGAACCTTTCTTGTTTTGTTGACTGTGATTGAATTCCATCTCCAGCTTTTATATCATTAAAATGTTCATCCCTGTTTGATGGTTTTCAAGTTGTGTATCATTATGATAGATGAGTTGATTGTTCATTAAGCTATATATATATATTTAAGCAGACTTCAGTCTTGTCTGTTGTTTATTTCTGTTAAAGCCATCATGGTTGCATCAGTAAAAGGGAAAGAAATGCTTGCATTTCCATCTTATTTTGCTCCCTTCAATATTGACTACTCGTGGCAGACAGCTATGAGACTAAAGCGGTTACTTCACGCCTGTTTTGTCTCTGTTAGTGTTTGGCTTTGGAGTGGTACAATTTTTTTTACTTCATATCCATTGCACAACTACTGAAATTTGTCTCGACCATGCCCCCCGGAACGGGTGCTAAGCGCAACAATCCTGTGACTGGTGCTGGGGAAGGCTTTTCCCTTGTCACTCTTTGTTCCCACTTTCTGTTCTGAGACAAGACACCGTGTAGTAACGACTGTCACGCAACAATACATTTGTTTGTCTCAGAAAACTGTCTGTTTTTTTTTTTAATTTGCTGCATTGGCATGTGAAACCCTGATCACCAGTAATTCGAAATATCGAAAAAGTTTTTTAATGCCCCTGCCAAAGGAAAAAGGAAGCTGGACAAATGATGTGCTTGTCACGGTACAAGACCGTGAGGTAACACTTGTCACGGGACAAGTTATCATGACCATGAGAACACTGAAACAGGAACAAAACCATGTGTTTGCAACCAACGCTGTCATGGTACAACACTAGTCGTGGAACAAAGAAGGATGTGAAGTAACAGTCTAAGGAAAACTGGAGTGATTGAGACCTGCAGTGCAGCCTTTATATTCAACAACACAGTGTTGCAATCCCAAGAATTCTGTTATGACCCTGTGTTTTTCCTCCATACAGGCAGTAGTCCTGTCCTGCGTTGGCTTGTCAAAGATACTGTACTAAGCTTTTTTTTAAAGGGGGGAGCAAGCAAGCAGCCTTGTATGCTTTTGCTGTTTTCAATGCACAACGGCCAACCGGTAATAAGTAATAGGCATGACCCATATGGTTGTACATGCAGGCTCAAGCTCTTGAGCTTGTTCAATCACTACGTTGTTTGGGGATGTACATGCTTTGAAGATTACTTCTGAAGAATTGCATTCAAATCCTTAATTCGAGATTCCGTCTCTTCCTGTGGTGTTTACATTCTGGCATGGCAGAAGATCACTGGGGGGAATGAAAAAGGAAAGCTGAAAATGCACTTTTAAAATGGGCTTTCTAAAAGCAGGTTGCCTTCAAAGATTTATTCTTCTGACTCTGCTTCACTTGCATTCCGTAACAATTAGTATCCCGTGTAGGGCAGAATATATAGCAGCCTTTGCCTTAGTTTGCAGTGCTGTTATGGGCTGCGCCGCCACCATGCCAAAATTCTCCAGTTTTCTTCAAACTAGTAGAGCAGCAAGTCATTTTTAAAATTAAAACAGGTGCAAGTTTCTGCCTCTTAGTGCCAGCCTTGCTTTTCGGAAGCATTTTTCAACTTGCTGTTGAGAAGAAGGAACTCTAAAGGCTTCTTCTACATAATTGCAGTGCAACATAGAATTCTGTGAAGAATGGCACAGCACACAGGGCCTGTTGCATATATTTCTCCAATGGACGCACTGCTTTGAGAGTGATGAGAAACATTTGGTTATTGGACTACAGCTCTTGGAATAACCCAGCCACCACAGCCAATTCCCACCCCTGTCTTGTAAAGGATTCATAAGATATTGCATAGTATAGATGTGCTTTGAGCTTTCCTGTATGCAGTGTAGTATGTTCAGAATGTGCAGGTCTTTTTCTTAGACGTTTATAATGTGAGAAACAGTTGTAGCTTGCTGTATCTGTACAATAAAACATTTTATTGTGCCGGGTGAAAATGAAGTCGGATGTAATAGTGAGAAAACCAAGCAAGTATGGGTGTCCTGATAGTCAAAGTATTAGGCCCCGAGGTCCCTGTTGATCTGATCTACCTGTTGCATCTACTTGTTGCATTAGGTAGCTTCTATTCTCCATCAAATTGCTGCAGATATCACATGGTATAAACAAACATGATACCCTATTCTCATCCCCAGGTTTATCATAAGGACTGTGGAGATTAGAGATGGGCACCAAACAAAAGTTTTGTCATTTCATTATGTAACAAATTGTTTCATTATGTAACAAAATGTTTTTGTGATGAAATGATTTGAACCACCTTTTTTGATTTGGGAAATGAAATGGCGGTGCTTCCTCAACCTCTTCCCTGTAAGTCCCCCAATTTTTGGAGAGATTTGGGGTTCAGGGGGCCGGGTTATTCAACTGCAAAGAGGGTCCCTTCCAGCAGTAATTGGAAGTGCTGTGCATACGTCATGTCAGTAATAGATCAATTTATTACTTCCCCTTGCTTAACCCCTATATTGCCAGGGTGTGCCATACACACTTCTGCAGTTAGCTAGGGGAATCCTTTTTGCTGTTGAATAACTCAGTAACCTGAACCCCAAACATCTCCAAATTTGGGAGGCTTACAGGGAAGAGCTTGAGGAAGCTGCCCTGTGATTTCCATGCTGGTACATGCCTGTGGTCATTATTTTTGAGTACATTCTTTGAATGTACTCAAAAATAGAGATTGCAGAAATGTATCAGCATGGAAATCACAGGGGAGCTTTTATGGACCCCAAATTTGGAGAGGTCTGGGTTTCAGGGGACTGAGTTATTAAATTCAAAAGGAGATCCCCCCTAGGAGAAAATAATTTCTAATTGAGTGAGAAGTGCTTAATTGCTCCCCTGTGTGTGTGGGAGCTTCCTCAAGTGGTCCTCCAAATTGGGTACCTCTAGGACTCAGGGGAGCCATTATATAGAGTAACAAATCATTTTGTTTCATTTCATTTCGTTCTGAAAATTTGTTTAAAAAAAAAACACTATATTTTCATTTTGTGCCCGTTTCTAGTGGAGATTAATATGTCTTTGTAGCAATGTAAGGGCTTGTTTCAGGTGAATATATTTACAATATGAAAGCAGTTGCTTTGTGAAGGGGTTGGCCCCCTCCCTGCTGTGGTAATAATATTTAAAGCTGTTCTGGGGCAAGTTTCCCTACTAAAGTTTTAAGATGCAGGAAGACCAGTTTGTGTGTACATGTCAAAACATCACAAGTGGAATACATTGGGCTCTCAGCAGGCATCCTGTGAAGAGAAACATTCCTACTTCTTTCTGATATGGAACATTATTTATATATTTATATATTGATTTGTTTATTTAGTATCCCCCTTCTGACTGAGAACTGGGAAGGGGCCCAAACTAGTTTGAAAGAAAGTAAAAATAGGTACAGATAACGCAGGTGCAGCAATGCTACTTCTAATATAGTGCCTGCTGCTGTATGACGTGTATCTCAAAAGAAGTTTTTTTTTTAAAAAAATTCAGAACAATCCCCTTTATTAACATGCAAATGAGTTTAGATTTAATAGATTAATTAATTGATTAAAACCTGTATGATTAATAGACTAGGATTTGTTGAATAAGGCGACAGTTCTAATTTGAAAATATTCGGGATGTAGTGGCTAAGTTGTTGCTGTTGCTCTGTGCACGCAAAACCCCAAGATAAGAACACTTAACTTTCAGCCTAGTTTGCACAGTGTTGAAGAATAGCAGGTGTTTATGTGCACCTGTGCAAGGGGAATGGTGCAAATCACACTAGTGGGGTTGCTGCTAGTTAGGAAATGGCTGCTTATACACCTTAGCTAAATTTCTGTTGCTGAGTGTAAAGAAAACCATAACATTCAGCCCATTCCTAGCTGGCAAAGAAAGTGTCCCCACCATGTGCACCTCTGAGAATTGTGGTGGGGACTCCTTTTTTTAACAGCTAAGAATGAACAGAATTCTTAGGGGTGACTCTTGTGATCTGTATTATGTTGCATTTGGTCATTGTATGTAAGATACAGGATTGCAAAGCAGGTACCAATACAATGTGGGATCTGTTGTATTTTGCTCCCACTTCTCCCGAATGTGTGTGTGTGTGTGTGTGTGTGTTTGTGTGTGTGTTTGTGTGTTTGTGTGTTGTGCTGTTACAGTTGTGACCGACTCTTCGTGACTCCATGTCCATTAAACTTCCACTTTACTAGGGACGGAATTGCTTAAAGAGTTTGAAAATTTTATTTTTTTGACTACATGGTTCAGAATCCTTCAGCCAGAGTAGTTACTTGGCCAGAGGATTCTGTAGTTTAAGAAAATATCTTTGTCAATCTTTGCTTCTGAACAAATGCCAGTGTTTCAATTTTCTGGATATATTTTTGAACCGTAAGACTTAACTGAGCAAGACATAAATACAAGAGCAGGTAATACCATTATTAGGGCAGGTTTCTGAGTAAGCCGTTCAAACTGTACTCCTTGGTAAATAATTAGTTTTGAAGAGAATACAAGGATTTCTTGGTCGTTGTGTGAAACCTCTTCCAGAAATTTAAGAGTAACAAAGCCCATAAACCCAGTACTGTATGTCTGTTCCTCTTCTTCCTCTCCTCCTCCTCTTGTTCACTCCATCCTTTCCCCCACAAGGAGCCTTGTGGTGCAGTGGTTAAAATGCTAGACTGCAGCTGTAACTGTGTTCATAACCTTGGGTTCAATTCCAGATACCAAGTTTTAGGTTTACTCAGCCTTCCATCCTTCTGAGGTTGGTAAAATGAGTACCCAGCTTATTGAGGGGAATTATGTGTAGCCTGCATAATTGTTACCAGAGAATGCTCTCTAAGTGCTATGGGCGGTATATAAGCAGCACATTTTGCTTTGGCTCCCCCCTTTCCTTTTGTTTCACCCAACTTTTTCTTTCCATAAGCTATCAAAGGTCCCATCATCCAGAGAAAACTGAAGTGGAATGTGATTTTCTGGAAACCCCATTAAGATACATAAGATCAGAACCACGAAAATATTTTTTAGACTGGGATTGCAGTCCAGAAAAGTAAGCTTTGCATATTATTCCTGTTTCAACCAGAATAATAAGCAGCCATTCTTGTGCCCTCTTGGATAGATTTGGATCGTGTGCGGTTGGCATTCAGAAGGAGAGAAAGGAGGAGCAGGGAGGACCTGGGCTTGAGTGTACAGCTACCATATTGGTTCTTTGCTAATCATGTCTATTTTGTACATTGGCCTGGGCAGGAGGAATAGCCAGAGGCAAAATTTGCACTTGAGTGGATTGTGCCATTCCTGCAGCATTTGCCAGTGGGCAAGTTCATGCCCCCTCACCAGGAAATGTTCATTTTCTCTAACTTTCGGCATGAAAGTCCCCATCTCCTTATTCTGATTTCTTCTCTGAGATAAACCTTGCAGTAGCGAAACACAGCAATAGGACCCAAGGCACCTGAAGGACTAACATTTTTTGAAAAGGTGTTTACATCTCTTTCCCCCTCCTTTGCATGAGTACATGGTTTTGTTTCACACACATACTCCAGTGGCTTCCTTGCTTTTGGCAAAACAGATTTCAGCTGTCTGCAGATCAGCCGAAGCTGGGCCTTCATCCAATTTACCTGTGAATTGGAAAAGGACGGATACTTCTTTACTGGCTCATTTGTATCAGAGTGTTGCACAATTTAAAATTATGGGTGGGTGTGAAATATACATTAAAATAAAAAAAATAGAAATTATTATAATTGATGGCCCTAAAAGGACCATTCAGTCATTTTGCTAATCGATGAGTTTGCAGAGCAATGCTTATGGAATTGGAGGATTGGGTAGCGGTGCCCTGTTGCCCAGGGGATGCCTGAGTGTACTTGCAATGCTTTCCACTTTTTCCTGGGATGAATATTCATACACCTGTGAAATACTTCAAACAAGATGCCTTAATTCATTGGCTAATGGCACTCATAGACTCTTTTCTCTCCAAAATGCGGCAAAGGAGCACTGCATGATTTGTGTTGCATTTCTGCTTTGTATGAGGTCCAGACACTGACTTATTAGAAAATGAAAGCTTGGAATCTGAGATAGCCAGCAGGGCATGGTGGCTCAGTGGACTAAGGCTCCAAAAACTGTCGGCTGCAAAGTCGGCAGCTCGGTGGTTCGAATCCCGGGTGCCATGCAGCGGAGTGAGCTCCCGCTGATAACCCCAGCTCCTGCCAACATAGTAGTTCGAAAGTATGTAAATGCAAGTAGATAAATGGGCACCGCCGTAAAAAGCGGGAAGGTAAAACAGTGCTGGCCACGTGGCCATGGACTTGCACAACACTGGCTCTTCAAAGACTCAGACCTAAGACTCAGTACCAAGACTTGCTGATTACTAGGGGTGTGGAACTGTTAACTCACTTCTTAAATATCTCACTTACCTCGAACACCCTCTTACGGTTTCTCCAAGTCTGTTCTGACTCTATAGCACATAACAAGTTCCATAAATTCAGTGGGTTTGCACTAACTGGGACCAACACAAGAAGTTAAACTGAGAGGCAAGCACTGCTTTGTTTAGCAAACCAAACAAACCGAACCCTTATTGCAAATGGTGTGTTGCCAACGTGTGGGTAATCTGCAGCTTATTAAAACTTCTCTTAGAACACCACAGAGCATGTATGCTTTCTAGATTAACTGTTCTACTACTCTCAGCATTACTCCAGGGTAGATTTTGGGAAATTCTCCCCAAGAGAAATAGCTGGGGCTCCTGAATGTTTGTGTCATGTCCTTCTATTCTGAAAGTTTTATGAGCAAATAAGGAAACTTGTAATCCCCCCACTTCCCTGCGTCAAAGCTATCCTGATAAATGGTTGGTTGTGTATTGTCCGTCAGATCGGAATAATTATGTTAGTGCTCAGTTACTAAGTCTTTCCTTGCTGTAATATGAATAAATGGCCTACTTATTGGATGGTACTTGATTACTTTTATCAGCCTTTAAGGAACTTTCTATATTCTTCTTTTTTTGTATTGTGTGTAAATTGCCTGATAGCTATCTGAGCAGGTAACATGACCATAATAAATTTATAATTGATACTGTGAGTTAGTCCAAAATACATTGTAGTAGTGGCAACCATTATATATACATAAGCTACCTTGATGTATACCTTGATGACACTCTAGTTGCAGTTGCTGGGGGTAAACATGTTGGGATAATTGTATTTAACACTAGTAGTAATGCTTAATAATGTGTGCTTGTTTGATTAATCTGTTTTAGCCACCTTTCCCCTAGAACCGGGGCCCAAGGTGGTTCAGCAATTCTTTACATTTGAGTAGAGACATTCCTTGCGCTCATCAGTTACGGCAGGGGTGCCCAAACTTTTTGTAAGGAGGGCCAGATTTGGTGGCTGAGAATGTGTCAGGGGCCGGTTGCTCCCCGACCCTGCCACCCCACTGCAAGCCCCACCCACTTTCTTTTAAAAAAACATGGGGTGAAGGAGAGGGAGGGAGGGGTGGGCCAGCCAGCCATGGGCCA
The DNA here is from genome assembly GCA_023846285.1 of Phrynocephalus versicolor. NCBI lineage: Eukaryota > Metazoa > Chordata > Lepidosauria > Squamata > Agamidae > Phrynocephalus > Phrynocephalus versicolor. Next base: position 2,643,359 of record JAHTLZ010000213.1, on the reverse strand, counting down.
CTCAGAATGGCCTGGTGGGCCGGATTTGGCCCCCGGGCTGGACTTTGGGCAGGCCTGAGTTACGGGATTGTAATCGGAAGAATAATTTTTGGTAAATTGAGCATGTATTGTTACCGTATACTTAATACCTCATAATGAGTTCACAGCTAGGGAGAGACGCCTGTGCTGTTGGATATGTGTTGTAAGTTTCATCAGTCTGCACCACCTGGAAATGGACATGAACCAGATGGGCTGTATGTTCAGAAATCCGCACATTTCAGGACTTTGAAATACATGCTTGTTAAAAATGTGCATGTGAAAAGTACACATTTCAAATATAAGTTCAAACATGCTTTATTTAGGGGAGGAAGGTGGGTGCAATGGATAATACGTTGAAGCATGTCCTTAAAATAACTGAATGTTTGTTTGTTTTTAAAAAAAATGCATGGAAATGACATAACTTGACTGATTGTCACTTAGAGGGAAAGAAAGAAGAAAGTCTGTGGAACTGGACAATATATATGGACATTATTACTCACAGACGAGGCAAAATTTGAACGGAATACTCCCTGATTTTTAGCTCCTTTGCACAATACAGTAGGACCCCGGTATCCACTGGGGATTGGATCCAGGCCTTCCCGTGGGTAAGAGAAAACCCCTGCCCACCCACCGTCAACTGCTGTTTCCTGACAGTAGCTTGCTTTATGATGGCTGTTTTGAGACAGTAGCTTGCTTTATGGCTGCTGTTTGTGACAGTAGCTTGCTTTACAGCTGCTGTTTGTGACAATAGCTTGCTTTGTGGCTGCTGAATTATTTAATTCCCCCCCCCTCTGCCAACTGTGGATAACTGAATCAGTGGATAATGAATCAGTGGATACGGGGTCCTACTGTACCATACAAATGTGTTTACTACAAGGGTTAAAAAAAGGTGGTATATGGTAATTGACCTGTGATTTACAGTGGCTGGCTTTCTACTTAGAATCCGGGTTGCCATGCATACCCATTAGACAGCAGATGTTCAAATATCTAAAGAAATTGTCATACAATTATAATGGAACTGAAATGAAGGTAAAAACTAGCAATCCTCAGTAAGTGGGTAAAGGTTGACAGTGTCCTTTAAAAATACTTTAATGTAGGAACAGTTTAACCAAAATTGGAAGGAAAAAAAAGGGGACATGTAGCCTTTCAGGCTGTGATGATTAGTATTAAGATGAGTTGCACTTTAGCTAGGCTGAAACTTGTTCGTAACAGAATGTTAAATACGTACTGAAAAGAAAGATTATGTCTATCTAGTTACACCATTCCTTGATATATGCACCATGTCACACTGCCATTGTCTCCTGGGTAAAGACTGAGAGTTCAAATACCCACTATCTCTCCCCTGGTGCTCCAAATGCTCTGCTTTGAAGTTTTTATAATCCATCTGTCATCTTCTAGCAGGGAGGGCACATGTTCTGTACCACTCAATTATAGAATTCTCTTTTGCCAGCTACAATGAGACAGGAAAGAATGTTATGGGTGGTTGAGAGAAACTGTCAGATATACTAAATTCCTAGGATTCATATGGATGAAGTTATTCCACTGTATGAACACAGCATGTGTATTGTTGTTAAAGTGTATTAAAGAATATATTTTATATTGTACAGTTTATGTCCTTTTCGTTTTTTAAACTCATGGTATTTTAAAACATGTATATATGTGCATGCACACATACACATGTGTGCACGCACGCACGCACGCACATGCACGCACGCACGCACACACACACACACACACACACACACAGAGACAGAACTGAACAATGAATGAATTGGTTAAATTTATCATAGCTACCAAATGCAACACTAAATAGATGCACATTAAAAAATCTAAAATATTGCATACTTCAGGAGCACAAGTGAGATAAAAGGCTTCGGTTATTTTGATGCTGAAAAAAAAAATAATAATCAGGGATTTCTAGACTGGAGATGTTTGCCATACAATTTGTTTGTATGATGCTGTGAATTGGAGGCCCGAAAATTATATGTACTACCATCTGGCGAAAGCAGAAGTAGCGTTTCATTTGGTGCTGAATAACAAAACAATTGGAATAATCCTGGAAGTATATTTAATATTTTGCTTAAAGAAATCTACCTAAGAGAAGGCTGGATCGCTTGATAGCACAGTGGCTTTTCATGTATAAAATCCCTGGAGAGATTCAATTTGTTGTCTTATGTGAAATGAGTTTGATGATCTCAGCTCAGTCCCTTGTGGATATTAATTCACTTTATAAAACATCCCACACAATTTAGCACAGAGTAGCATCATTTGCAATTTTTTTCAGCATTTCTAACCCCCCCCTTTTCTCCCTTCTGATAGAAATGAGCAGGTGCTAACAATGAAATTTATTCTTTTATTCATTTAGTCAATTGTCATTGCTTGCTATGAAAATGGCATGAGACAATTCTAAGGGAAATAACCTTTCCATTGCAACTTTATTGTAACAGCTGCAAATAAAACTTGACATCCATATAGGTAGTTTGTGCCACACAGGTTATCTGCAGCTCATATGCCCAGTCTTAAAAATTCAGGTATATAATTCCCCATGAAATACACGAAAAGGATTACAAGGATAAGCCTTGCTAACAGTATAATTCTGTTCTGCTCGCCTCCCAAAATTGCCTTGTTTTCTGAATGTTCTTGCCCTTGAACAGTAACATAGTTCCAGTTCAAAGGGCTAGACACCTCAATCTTTTAATAGTTTAAGATCTACTGACAAGCACTGGAAGACTTTGGGTTATCCATGGACCACAGTGTTATTTTTTGCTATTGTCCTAATACCTTGGTTTTCACCTTCGGCTGTGGTTCCCAACTACGGTATAAGACAGTGTCTTGTTTTCGGGGAAACATGGTATGTGTTGTTAGACTGTCACTCACGAAAAACCCAGCAAGAACAGCTGGTGTGGAAGCTTTATAGGTTCTGCAGTCCAAGAACACCTGGATTATCCATGTTGGGAAACTAGTAATCTACTGGATTGGAATTGTTGAATTGTATTCTAGCATAGGGTGGTTGGCTTTGATGGCACACACCACTTCCAAAAAACATTTTTAGGAGGAGAGCAGTGAACTAAGTCCTACTTAAGTGATCCTAAATCTTGTGTGCTTTTCCTAGGATGAGAGGAATGTTCTAAGCCCATCCTCTCCCTAGTTTTCCTTATGCTAAAGCAACTGCATGAAGAGATTTCATTGTGGGCATGTTCTGGCTCATGTGGAAAGCCTCTATACAGTAGAACCCCCATATCCACTGATTCAGTTATCCATGGTTGGCAGAGGGAAAAAATTAAATCAGCAGCCACAAAGCAAGCTGCAAAGCAAGCTGTTGTCACAAACAGCAGCTGTAGAGCAAGCTATTGTCACAAATAGCATCTGTAAAGCAAGCTACTGTCACAAACAGTGGGCATAAAGCAAGCTGCTGTCAGGAAACTGCTGTCATAAAGCAAGCTACTGTCAGGAAACAGCAGTTTGGGGATGGGTGGGCAGGAGTTCTCTCTTACCCATGGTTTTCCTTATCCACGGGAAGGCCTGGAATCAATCCCCAGCGGATACCGGGGTCCTACTGTAGTTGTAACCTGGTCTCCCCTTCAGACAGTCACTTTTTCTTGTGAGGAAAACAACAATGGAAGGAGTTGGCTAGCATGTGCTGCTCATGATGTGCAAAGTACACACACTTGGAAAAACTCCTGAATTGGTCCATGGAGATAAAGAAGAATAGAGAACAGACATACTAGTATCCATATTTCAATTTGAAGATAAATGTTGGCTCATGACTTAAAAGGTTAAGCTTTATTTGTTCAGGCAGAACGGACCCAACTTAAATTAGTCTTTGCGGGCAAAGAAAATTCTCTATCAAACTGTCAGTGCTATTTCTCAACCATTATCAGAGAGCAATCACTATACCACCATTTGTTCTCTTTCAACACCCAAATATTATTATTATTATTATTATTATCAAATTATCACTCAGCAGACAAGATAACTACGCTGGATTTTGTATTACAAATCACTACAAACGCTTCCCAAACATTTAGGACTATGTGATGTATCAACGAGTTATGCGAGCAGATCCCAGTCAGCTTTCTCCAGCTGACTGAGGGTGACTTTGTCAACTCCAATTTCTTCTGAATACTTGCTTAGCTCTTTAGGCACTGCACCCAGTGTGCTAATTACCACTGGGACCACCTGTACCGGTTTATGCCAGAGTCTCTGAAGTTCAGTTTTCAGATCCTGATATTGGGTAATTTTTAAAAGTTGTTTCTCGGTGACTCTACTATCACCTGGTATAGCAGTATCAATGATCCACACTTTTTTCTTCTCCAGAATCATAATATACGGGGTATTATGCTCCAAAACCCCGTCTGTCTGTATTCTAAAGGAACTCAAAGTCAAGCAGACTATTTGATTCTAAACCAATTTAGTCACAGGAGTTGGTCAGTTGAAACATGAAATGTTCAATATCAGTTCAAAACAAACGGGCCAACAAGGGATAAAAGACAGAAGGGCAGGGGGGAATGGCCTCCTGAAATGCTTGGCAGTTCATAAGTAGTATTCTGAAGGTAGTTTAAAAGAAATATCATGACGATGCCTGTTGTAAGATTAATATAGCCCCTCTCTCATGTTGTAACAGCTTTTGAACGCCCTATCTTCCACATTCTACATATTTGGGTCTCACAGCTACCATCTTAAAGCTTTTTACCTGTAATATGTACAGATTTAGAAATGTCAGGGAGTGGGAGAAAATAAATGTCCTTTATCCTTTCCTCATTATTAAAACTCCCCATTAAATGAGTCCTCTTTATAAATAGTAAGAGTGACGGATTCTTCTGTTTGACCATGCAGTGTATTTCTTTGGCTGAGAAGTATAGCTTCTCCAGACAGATGTTGGGGTTGCTAGCTAAACCACAGCAGGACTCATTATGAGATTAGTGAAACCATTTAAGTTCATCATTTAACATTTCCTTAATTCTGGGGTCTGCACAGCATTAGCACTAGAGATGGGCACGACTTAGCGGTACTTTCATTTTCATTTTCTCGTTTTCGTTACGTAACGAAACGAAAATGAAAAACTGTTCAAAAATGGACCGAAAACGGAAACGAAACAACTAATTTTGAGCCAATTTTCGTTTTTCGTTACTGGAAAAACACATAATGGAGCTAAATGGGGAGAAACAAAAAAATTTTCGTTTTCGTTTTCGTTTTTTCGGTTTCGTTACGTAACGAAACGAAAACGAAAAATTTTGAAATTAGCTCACGAAAACGGAAACGAAACGAAACGGACCCTAGCCGAAAACGAAAACGAAAACGAAAAATTTTTTCTGAGCCGTGCCCATCTCTAATTAGCACACTCCTATTCCAGATTATTTGGATCATTTAACCCTTTTGCGAGCAATATGAAGGAGAGGGACTCCTGCAAAATCTGATTGTCTTTGCTGTTTCATTCCTTCTCAGTGGAGTTTTAGATGTTTTGATTCAGGGAGGACTGTATATTTACCATTTATTTATTTATTTATTTATTTATTTATTTATTTATTTATTTATTTATTTATTTAATCTTCTCACACTACACTGTTTTTGTGGTGTTTGAATTCAGGCAGTCATGTCGGGGTTGCCAATTTAGGTTTGCCTAACGTGGTTTCCTGTATTCAAGCAGGAGCTGCATGGAACCGAGAACTATAAAGAATGTTGAGCACACTGCTTATGTAATGTAAGAACTTAGCATTGTAAAATTTAGTGTAGGACGTCGCAACGGTCTGCTGTATGGCTCTCTACAGGCAATGATGATGATCTGTGGGTCAGGCGGGGGGGGGAAATCAAGCATTTGCTTATGGTGAGTTATAGGCCAACAGCCTGAAATGTGATGATAGATGTCTCTTCTAGTCGCTGTTCTGGCTGCTTTGATTACACAATATACAGCACTGGATCAATTTCAATTAGCACCAAGAAAGCTAAAGGCTTTGATATGTGTGGGGAGAAATTTTCATATTTCTGAATGGAGTTTACTAGAAACCCATTCCATCCAGTAAGAGTCCTCTTCATTTAATTAATAGAAATATGGATTCCTCTGTTTGACCATGAAATGTGTTTTTGTCACCTGAGATGTGCTGTTTCCCCAGACAGATATTGGGGTTACTAGCTAAACCAGAGCAAAACACTATGAGATTAGTGAACTGATTTAAGCTCCTGATTTAATATTTCCTTAAAAGGCAGCCTTTGAGTGATTGGACCCTGTTACACAAACTTCCTTCAACCAGCCTTACTGAGGCATTATCACAATACTTCTGAAGCAGTGTGAAGACGTCTTTGTTTTTAGGAAATTTGGTAGATGTTGTGACGTGCCCCTCTCACACACTGGGCTTTCACTCACTGCCACCACAACATTAACTGGACACTTGTATGTATTTGAGAGAGAGTCACACCAGGTTATATAGTTTTAAAACAAAACATGAAATATTTATTACTTTACAATTAGATGATCAGTATTATGATAGCTTTAGCCGATGTTATTGTATTGCAATATGATGATGGTTTTAAAAAGAAAAAAAAGTTTTGCAGTCTTTGTACAGAATCCAAATATTAGGATGGATAATAAATTTATTAGACCACTGAAACGTCAAGAACAAAAACTAAATTTTATTCCAGCATCTCTGATAATGAGGTTGTGTGCCTGCATCCCCCAAAAGGTAAAAAGGAAGTACAGTGGCACTTCGGTTTTTAATTCGTTCCAATTCGTTCCAAATGAAATTATGTTAAGCAAATTTTCCTTTTTACAAATTTCCCATAGGAATGCATTGAAAATGGATTAATCCCTAATCGCGACCATTTTTCTGTTGTATGGATTTGCCCCATAGGCAACTCTGTTAAGCAATTTTCCCCCTAGCTTGGGAATTTTTTTTCCCTTTAAGTGGATTCTCTGTTAAACAAACCACTTGTTATACAAGGGTCCACTGTATATATTTCAGATCCACAGTCCCCATATTTAACCAAGAAACTGGGCTTGCATGTCTGGCCATGGATTTTGAAATCCCCCCCCCCCATCCCCAGCTCTTATAACACCCATCCTGACAAAGACCTCATGCAGAGTTGAAAAATGTTTCTTCCTTGTCATTTTAAGGTTATCATTCTCTCTTATATTTGGATTCTATGCTATTAATGTGGTCTGGGATTAAACCGTAGATTGTAGGGCTTCTGCTCTATGGTGTCTTCTTCTGAGAATTTCCCCAGGGGTATGAGGTCCGCTCTTTGGACCTTGAAATGCCATTTTGCCTATTTGACTGTGCCTTCAGGATGCAGGCTGACAATGTGCATGTCCGTATTGACCGTGTCCTGCCGTCTCTGTTTGGGTTGTCCACCTGACTGCTGGCCATTGATTTTGGCAAAGGTGGGAAGTGCCGCTCTGAAGACATGCCCATACCAGTGACGTCAGCTTTCTCTCGCCTATTCAACCCTTCTTAACACAGAGGTGGAGGACTCAGGCACAGTCTGTGTGCTACTTATCAAGCTGCCCTTTCAGCCATCCCCAAACAAATCAGAAGCACTTCACACGTCCACCAACAAGGCCAAAGCTAACGACCCATACTTTATAGGTGTTGGGAAGGGTTGCATAGGTGGGACTTTTTATTTATTTATTTATTTATTTATTTATTTATTTATTTATTTATTTATTTATTTATTTATTTATTTGTTAACCTCCCGATTTTCCCGAAGGAACTCTAGGTGGTGTACAACATGTTGCAAAAACAACTTGCTCAAACATACAAACACCATACATACTTTCATGCATCCCAGGCCATTGTACATCCAAGAAGCCTATTCAGCCCATTGAGCCTATTCAGGCCAATGTCCACCTACTGAACCTATTCAGACTAGGGTGATGTAAAATCAAGAACTTAGATGGCTTCACTAATCTCATAATGAGTCCTGCTGTGGTTTAGCTAGCAAGCCCAACATATGTCTGGAGAAGCTGTACTTCTCAGCCCAATAAATACACTGCATGGTCAAACAGAAGAATCCGTCACTCTAACTACAGCAAAAACTCAAATCATTCCTTATTTTGTGTATGTGTATTAAATATATTCTCATTATTTCTGTTTCTGCAGCCACTAACAAGTTTCAAAAATGTTAGAATGGTTTGCAGAACTGTCCGTACATATTATGGTGTATAATATTTTTGATAGTCTGGTGTGCATCCATACACACATACACAAAGTAAGGAATGATTTGAGTTTTTGCTGTAGTGAGAGTTTTGCCCTGTCCTCCAATAATAAGTGTTTCCCTTCCTTCAATTTTTCTCTCCCCTCTCCTTCTATTTCCATTTTTCCTTCTTCATTTTCTTATGTCGCTTTCTCCCCCCCCCCTTTATTTTCCATCTCCATGTTTCACTACACAGGTACCTTTATGAAAATGCTCACAAATACCTACTAGGAAAAAGCCGAGTTTAGAATCTGTAATGCCTTGATAAATCTATACAATGTAGAAGAGAATGAATGGAATTTAGATCAGAGGGCAGTATCTGAGGGACCACGTTTGCCATTTGCTGAATCGCTTACTTGACATGATTGGGGGGAAAAACGGTTTCAAAATAGCTCCTGTAGCCCCTGTGGCAACTGCTTTAAAAGCAATGAACAAGACAAAACAACCTCCAGCCAGCTACCTGAGCCTGTTAGGGTCGAACTCATGTCAGGAGCAGAGTTTTGACTGTAATACTGTTTGTCTATAATCACTACACAACAAGGATCCTAAATATTGTCATTTTGTTCATTTCCCTTCCAGGGCCTGTTTTAGGCCAGAAAATGCCCCCTCCCCCTTCCAAAAAAACCAGAGTCTTTTGGGGGCCAAAATAATTATTTTTAAAGATGTTCAAGTGTGGTAGGCTAAAGGTTCAACAGGGGCATGGGCTGGCATGTTGCATATTGACTGCACTTCACCCTCTCCCCCTGTTTTATACCAGCTAAATTATGTCCTGTATTTTTGTTTCATTTTATAGTTGAGAGCTAGTATAGTGTTAGTAGCTCAGATACTCAACAGTGAGTTGGGAAGGTCCCCGTTCAATCCTACCTTCCCTATAAATTCATGAGGTGACGATTATTTGATTGCCCTCAACTCAACAACTGAAATGTGGTGACAATCATACTGGATTGCTGTGTAGTTATTGTAAGGATTATGACATTATATATATGAAATGCTTTGAAAACTCAAAAAGCATTCTATAAATGTAGAGTATTATTATTGTCTGTCCCTAAAGTGCTATATGTAGAATCTAGTGATGTGTAAACACACACACACACACACACACACACACACACACACACACACACACA
>JAHTLZ010000213.1:2613680-2624086 GCA_023846285.1 Phrynocephalus versicolor | reverse complement strand
TGATGATGATGATGATGATGATGATGATGATGATGATGATGATGATGATGATGATGATGATGATGATGTCAGAAGAATATAGCATGTAGTCCTCGGAACCATGTGTAACCCATCAGGAAATTAATAAACTACAGTACTTGATTTTACTGCCAGCACTGTTAAAAATACATGTGTCAATTTTTGCAGACTTAAAGACATGTCTAGTGAGTTGTGTTAAGCTTAAGAATCAGGTTCCACGGTAATCTGGCTAGTATTGCATTAAAACGAATCTTGCCCTTTTATCTGTAACATAGTGTGAAAGATGCATGGGAAAGACAACCTTGACTTTGAAAAATGGTGTAATTTGTAGGTTATTGGTAATGGATCCCAGACATTTGAGTGAAGATGTTTCATCCCTCAGGCAGGTCATCTAAGAATGGCAACTAATAATTTATACAGCATTTATAGAGAATATGTTCACACAACTGATACATAACATGGATGTGTGTCCTAAATTAGTGTTCATTCTTCTAGTCATACATGAATATCTATGCTTATCCTACCAGCTTGGGAGGAAAAAGCCTTTGACCAAGTCCAACTTGACAAGCTGGTGACATTGTTGGTAAAAAAGGCCTCTGTTTGAGAAATATTCATATAATTGGCAAATTAGACTATAAACAGGAGCTACAGCGAAAGTCGAAGACTAGAGACGGGCACGAAATGAACTTTTTTGTTTCCGTTATTCGTTATTCATTTCGTTACGTAACGAAATGAATAACGAACATTGTGATGAAATTGGAACGAACTGAACAGATCCATGAAAATTAGGTTCGTTACATTTCGTTTTTCGTTAATGGCGACGCACAATGCAATGAGCTGTTTTAAATGTTAAAAAACACCCTGGACATCCATAAAAACACAGCTATAATTATTTATACTGTCTGATAATACCTACGGGGGGTTGGGGTCCTTAAAACATTTGTTTTTGTCTTTTCCCATCGCGATGTATTTTTCTTTTCCCTTTAAGGATGACAAAATGGATGTCGCCAGCCACAAAATGGAGGCAAGCCATGTGATGGGATCATGTAAATTCTTGGACAACTTCAAGCAGTAGCATGCCCAGGTTGCAGACTGGGCAGGTCTGGCAGCCACAGAGGGCATAAAAAGCTCTGGCAGCCCCCATCCTCCTTGCAGTCTCTGGTGGGAGTTAGGGTGGGATTGCTGTTTCTGCAACTTGTTATTTTCACTTTAGGCCAGCCAGGCAGGTGTGTGTCTCTGTGTTCCTGCCGGCTGCAGCCTGGCTCTTAGGGGAGAGAAAGAAGAGATTTCTCTCTAGCCTCAGTCCTGCAGCCTCCCTGTGTGCATTTGTGCATACCTTTTGGTGAGTACCCTCCCCTGCCCCACAGTGCAGTCACTCTGCAGCTGCCTTGCACCCTGGGCAACGCCCACCGCTGCCTTTGCAGCCTCCCTGCGTACCTAGTCTATACTGTGTCTCTGCCAGCATCAATTTTTTTTAGTGTTTTCCCTCTGGTCTGGGGCATTGGGGGATGCCTGCGCGCGGAAATGCTTTAAAATTGTGCAAAAAGCGGGTAAAAATGAAAAATGAAAAATGAATAAACAAAAATGATTTTTTTTTCAAAAATTCTCGAGAAACGAAAACAAACCGAAACGGACCCCTCAATGAAAAATGAAAAACCGAAACACAATTTTTTCAATTCGTGCCCATCTCTGTTGAAAACTATATAATAAAGGATGGAGACATATAACAATTACTAGGGGAAATATATCAGTTTTCACCACAACTTTTCACTGTGTATGTCAAGGATAGCTTTAGAGTGGAAATACTTGGTGATTCATATTATTGTACTATATTATGTTCAACAGAAAAGTTATCGATAACACCTGATACACATATGATGCAGTGTTGCTAGCTAATAACTTAGCTGGTCTGCAGATGTTACTCAGTAAACTCAATAATGTAAGTCATTATGCAGACAAAATATATTGAGAAACCCACATTAACTGTTAACCAGTAAAAAGCAAGCCCAAGAAATATTCTTTAAGACCCCAAATGAAAGTGTGGCACTCCAACTACCTTGGAATGTAGTTGAATGAATACTGGGTCATGGCAATGCAATAAAAGTTTTTTTAATGGCCTACAGCATCTTCCTTAAGATAAGGAAGACTGTAATGAGAATACTTATTGTACAGTACTTTGTATTTTCTATTCTGCTGTATCGCACGTGATTATAGATTCTAATACAGGCCAACGTAAAGAGAGGAGCATTTGAAATGCTGATCAGTTGCAGAATGCCAAGGCCTTATTGAGCAAAGACAGCAGTCAAAGAAGTACAGTAGTACTAAAGTAAATGAAATCAAGAAATCATAAAACACACAAAGGCAAGATGCATTTACTAGACAGTAGCCATGGGAAAAGATGATTATGTGAATTGAGCTTTTAGAGTGTTTTTGAAATTCAAGCTTATTTGAACCAGGATTGTTCGATCTTATTCAGGAATACATTATCGGAGACACCTCAGATTTATTTAGATCTCACTTACCTGGCTGTATTCCACATGCAAAGAGAAAAACCTGTTGCTTTCCTCATTTTTTTTTAAAATTTCACCTCTGAAGTGAAGATATTCCTATTAAGCAGAAAGTGAATGAAAATCAGACTTGTAGCCATCTTCCCAAAATAATGGACCTGTCATGCACACCCATATAATATCATGCATTAAACTAATTAATAACTAACACGCGTGGCACCTGTTTTACCCTATGATTGGCACTTAAGCTTGAGTTAAACTGATCTTTTCTTATTCTAAGACTTGTAATATATGATAGAAACTTCAGAAACTTAAGCCAGAGAGAAATATCATGATTGTTGTATCGTTCTGTTCTCTGCGCTCAAATAGAATTATCATGTGAATTAGACTCCCCCACCCTTTGAGATCCCACTGTGGCTGTGCTTTCAACTTGTTTCAACCATGGCACGAATTTAGGCTGTCTTTCCCAACAAAGGTCACCGTGTGACCAGCCATAAATAGTCATCTGTGTTAACAAAATACTTTAGTCCCATCTGTAACCCATTCTGATGCAAGTGTAAATCTCATACAGACAAATATGTTTTTCAGAGTGGATTTACATACATTTTATGGATTAGAATTAGGAGCTGTGCTTTCATTATCGTCCAGAACTAACTAGGTTAACAAGGTTTTCCAGGAACATTCATACAGAAATTTCTTTAGACAAGAATGTTTTGTTTTACATGTGCTTTCCCAAAGTAAAATTGAGAGGAAATCAAAGGGAAAGGGGGCTGGCTAGAAATAATAATAATGGTAAAAACGCATACCTTGGTGCTCATACATTTTAAGGTTTCTGAGCCTCCCCCCCCCCTCCATTTTTGGCTTTGTGATATTAAAAGGTTAACTATGAATAACCACAATCAGATCTTCTCTTTTGTCCATATTTAATTCAAATGAGATTGCTCCATATTGACTTCTAATGCTAAAAGGCCACCCATCAAGGAATCCCTGCAGCCAATGAAGCAAGCAAGCGAATGCTTTCTTAAATGATGCTAATCAGTCTAGAGAGGCTTGCCCTCTATCCCCATCAGTATTCCGTAATTCAGATGTGCTGATAACCTGAAATTGAATGTGTCAGTATGCAGACATGTGAAGAAAAAAAGGAAACTAGGAGGCAAAAGAGACAGCTTCAGAGACAATGTCTATTTGTGATTTCTCCCCCTCTTTCAGAGTGGAGATGGTGGGGCGGTGGGGGGGGCGGTGGGGCGGTCGGTCGAAGGAGAGTTGCAAGTTGCTCTCAAAAATTTTATTGCAAGCTTTAAGGAGATGTGCTAATGAATAAATAGGCTAGACACTTCATTTCCATAAACTGCCTGGCAAATAATAATGAAGATTTCTTTGGGGGGGGGGAACAGAAATACATTTCTAAATATGACATCTTTATAGTTGTAAAACTCACTGTTCAGGTATTAGCATTTCAAGCAAAAGAAATTTGAAAACACTATTATCATTGTTGTGGTAAGGAATGGGGGAGGAGTCATTATAGCACCGTGTTTCTTGGTACGAGTGTTAAAATTCTACTTTTAAGCCTATGGGCATTACAGACATTTGGAAAACCAGTGCAATGATAAATATTTTTTGACATGGTCAGATGTTGACTGAGTTCTGTGTGTCTGTGTTTGTGAGTGTCCATGTACAGTGAGGGGTAAGGTTCTATTTAATAAACAGGCTGTGTAACTGCATTCATTTGTCATATTTGCACCTTGTCTTTCTTCTGAAAAGCTTAGGAAAGTATGAAATAGGTAAGCTGCTTGTGTTTCTGACCATGACAACCACATTATAAGGTAGACAGAGGGGAAGTGGCATGCCCCAGGCTGGCGAGAAACACAAGAATACAAGATACCTACATTTGTATCTTGGAGTGTCCGGTCCAACAAGTACTGTACTCCATTGGCATGCCCGTATGTGTGTACTTAAGTGTATTCTTTGTTATGGTTAAAGAATACTTGAATACTTGAACTAATGTTTGAAGTGGCTACTGGGACATCAAAACACTTTGTGTAACTGGTATATCAATTGGCAGCGACTTAAGATCTTAAAAAATCCAAGATCAGGATATCAAAGATGGCACTGCATTTTGCTGCTGTCAGGCCATTTTTTGAACTAAAGTAGATGAAATCTAGTGTGAAATACAGGGTGCCTCTGTTCCTACTGTCTTCTCAGCGTACATATTAGAAGCAGAGCAGACGCTCACTATAGGGAACATGATGGGCGCTCATCCTATGCCATTCACTCTAGCTAGATCTCTGCTTTGACTGGACCCCTGCTCTGTTTGAACAGCCCCCCCCCCATTTCTTTCACTTATTATGCTGATGGTGTTGAGCTCCACTTTCTTTCTTTTCTATCTAGAGCGAAGAAGATGTCAATAATACATTAAAATAAATTAATAGCTTTCATTGACATGTCCAGAAAGATAATACTGGGAGATTTCTCTCTCTCTCTCTCTCTCTCCATTAGATGCTTCTAAAACAACGGCATATGATGTAGAAATGACAGCAATAAGTCAGCAAGTTTCAGTTTAAAAGACAATAGATTTGCTTCCCTTTCCTTCTAAAGCGTTTTAAGAGTCCTAGCCATTTTGAAACATTGCAGTTTGAAGTGCCAAGTGGGCAGAATGGTTAGACAGTCTTAAATGAGCAAACATAAAAATGTTGAGTGCATTCCATGCATAAGGAACAGGAAGGAGTCCACAAATGCATATTAGAGCAGTGGGGACACACTTAACTGTGTCTGCTTGTATTGTAGGAGCCTGAACTTGTGTCCCTAGCTTTGGAGCCTTGGGATGAACATTAATCACTTAAAATATAAATTACACAGGTAAAAGACATAAAGGGAACATTGTGAAAATGTGAGGTTCTTATCTCTTCATGTGAATAAACAGTTGAACAAATTATATACATTGCCATTGGTGTGTTAGTCCAGTGATGGCGAACCTTTTAGGGACCGAGTGCCCAAACTGTTATTCAAAACCCTTTAATTTTTTGCAAAGTGCCAATAAAGCAATTTAACCTGAATACAGGTGGCTGTGAAGGGGCGATGTTGAGTGCCCACAGAAATGGCTCTGAGTGCCACCTTTGGCACCCGTGCCATAGGTCCGCCAACACTGTGTTAGTCCATAAGACAGTTAAAAGTTCGTATAGTCAAAGGGTTTAGATATATAGGCTTAGATAGTCACAGAAGCTGTAGAGACACGCTTGATGCTTGGAGTCAGGGCTGCATTTATATGCTACGTTTTTATCACATGCTGTAATTCAGATCTAAAGTGCATTCTGGATAATTCTATCTTAACTGGATTGACTTTACTTGATTATTTTGCACACACATACTTGCGTGCAAGGGTATGTGTATGCATGCAAGTGCACACGTGCAGATACCGCAATGATAGAGAAAGAATTCTGGTTAAATAATCCACTTTTGTCTGACAACGGAATTGGTTATAGAGGTGCAAATATGCAGAAAGCTATTTGGAAATGCATCCTCGTAGTTGTCAGGTTTTATTATGCAGGAAGGTGTCATGTTTGTTACGAAGCTGAGTGCAGATGGCAGAGTGGAAGAAATGGATCACTAATTTTAACAATGATTAATGAACAGAGATAGAAAATGAATTACATTGGACTATCGAAGGCAAGGAATATTTTTGAGAAAATTTTGACTCATCTGCTCTGCTGTTCTCTGTAAATTATTTTCTGAAATTCTATATGTTGTCAACAGTTGACTGCATTTTCCATTACTGTCTATTTCTGTTCTTAAGTACTTTTGTGTTATTAGAGATACATAATTTCAAAATACCAATACATCCCTGATTACTTAGAGAAAATATATGTAAGACCATGAATGTTCCAAAGATCCTAGCCATAAATATCCTGTTTTATAATAATTTTCCTCCAGTCTTTCCTCATCTCATCACTGCATTGAGAATGTGTCTGGTATGAGGGGCTGGGAAAGGAAAGGTGAAATTATTCAGAATGCTTTGGAGCAGAGAGGGTACATAATAACTTTTAAAGTATATATGACCAGCTTGCATGCTTTGAGGTCTCCTCTTCTGTTTTAAATGTGTACTTCTGCTTTTGGTCATTCAAGATGTCATAACAGAATCTAGATTGGCACTTGGCAACAAACGGTTAGGTAGTATCTGTCATCAAGTTAATAAAGTATTCTTAATTTTTTTATCCTTATTGTGAGGATTTTGAATTTGTATAGGTGTTGATAGTTGGGATCAAAACTTCTACTCTCCTTTATTTTTAATTGCTAATTTTTAACCTGTACTTCGTCTGGACGTCCTTCAAATAGAGAACAACTTTAGAGAATGGGGGCTTTTCTAAAAGTCAGATAGATAACTCTATGTATATATGGCCACATCAATTGCAAGAATCAAATGTGGGGAATCAAATATTTCTTTATTTCCTTCTTGAAGAGCCTTGTGGTGCAGTGGTTAAATGCCTGTACTGCAGGTAAAACTGTGCTCACGACCTGGGTTCAATCCCCGGTAGCAGGCTCAAGGTTCACTCAGCCTTCCATCCTTCTGAGGTTGGTAAAATGAGTACCCAGCTTGCTGGGGGGGGGGCAATGTGTAGCCTGCACTCTGTAATTAAAATTGTAAACTGCCCAGAGACTACTTGTAGTAGTATGGGGCAGTATATAAGCAGAACACTTTATATAAGCAGAACACTTTGAAAATATTTATATCCCACCTTATTGCCTGACAACTGACACTCAAGGCAGCTGACGAGAAGTAATATTGAATGTATATAAACTGAAAGATTTCTCTTTAAATTCTGTGTGACTTGGGAAGACATGAGGTGGAGGGGAAATGATTTTAAAAGTCTACTTTTCAGGCTTTAGATGATAAATCTAGCACTAACGATTTATTTCTAACATTGCTGCTGTATGCCCAAATCATAATCGCTAAATAAGTTGTCATTAACTACCATTGGAAATGAACTAGTTTGTCATCCGGATTCTGTTATTAAATCTGAAATTCCATAATTTAATACCTGCTCTTATCTCTTCTTCTCAAAGATAGCAGTTATGCTGATTAATATAATAGCTCTCACCATCTTTAATAGAGACTTTAAATGGCCTTTTGTCCAGCCTCCTGTGGCAAATAAGAATTGCCTTCAGGCAATTTTATAAGAAAAGTTTGTTATATGCCCTTAGTCAGAAACAACATCTAGCACTCTAAAAGAGTTTTCAAGATAACTAAGATATTTTTGGATTACTAGTTCCTCACCCTGGTGAACTACCATGGCTGAACCAAGATTCATATCTAGGCTTTCTGAGATCTAGTCCCTGTCTTTGGCTGCTATCCCATGGCCAGAAAATCCGGATCAAAGTAAAATACAGATCCCCCCCCCCCGGAACAGTCAGGTGGTTGAAAACACGGTTCCTGTGTCCCCACAGGTGCAATGTAAGAAGTGCATCTGTTGTGTTTCCACAAGTGGGAATTGTAACACAGCGGAACAAAAAGGTTTTGATGCGGATTTTCTGAGTCCCCACAGACTCAAGGACCAGTTAAAAATCTGCATCGGAATGGAGACAAACTTTGAGACCAGGTACTTGCAAAATCCGCTGGGTCACGCTTAAGTGGACATGGTCACCTTTTTTCTCCCTTTCAAGTCTGCTGGTCGTAGGGATACAATATTATTAACCACATCTTCAAGCAATTTGAAGCAGGTTTTAATGGTCATGGGATAGCAGCCTTTGTCAATATACTATAGCACATTGAGTATTAGAAAAGTTTACAAAGCCTGAAAAGAAGACTTCTTAAATCATCGCCCCCTCATGGTTTTTAAGGCCACATATGACTAACATAAACATATACAAGCAAACTAATGAAATATTGAAAATCTAGTAAATTTTGAATAAGACCGTTAAAGGCTAGCCGAATAATTGTTGGTGTTAGTCAAAACACAGCTAACATGTAATACTTTTGATTTTGCGCATCTCATGCTTGATTTTGGATATGGAGCAAAGTGATCAGTCACTTTTGATTGATTCATATATATGCTGTGAAAAATATAAGAATAAACATTTCATTTAAATCATCAAATCATATTAGAGAAGACAACCCACAACCACTTTTCAGTTCTTGGCATACGGACAGGTATATGCATTGATCTGAAGTTTTTCCCTAGATTGAAATAGAAGGTAGGCCTGTGATTGCTTTCAGGTTTTTCCTCTACAGAGTTGCCTCAGGACTGCTGCGAAATGTGGGAGAGAAAAATATGAATGATTTGGTGTCTTTGTCTTGTGTTTTGCATGCAATTATGGTCCTGATGGGAACATATTTTAGTGGGGGAAAATGCACACGAACAATATGAATCCTGCTCAGGTTACATAGCATATGCTAAACACTGAGAAAACATACACAGTGCTTTAGTGAACAAGGTACAGAAATGCTCAAGGGAGCCAATTTAGAATGTGACTTAAGGCAAGCACTGTTTTTTTCCTGTGACTTTTTCTTTTGACAAATTAACAAAACTGCAGCAGTTATTCACTTTTGCATGTTAAGACCCAGAAATCACCTGCTCAGGGGAGCTTCTACATGGAAAAGTCATGGAATAGATTGAAATTGTATGACTTCTGGTTCTGGGAGTATTTTTTTTGGGGGGGGGAGGGACCGGGGGCAGGGTTGTGGGAAGTGATATTCAGAGCCATCTCACTGGTATATGAAATACATTGTACCCAGTGCAGCATACAATGGATTTGGTACCATAGGCCTGTTTTGCTTATACTACATGCTTGAGGCGATCTCAGAGGAGTGTGAGCTTTGTGGATTGCAGTTCCATCACTTAGTCCATAGAAGAAGTCCAGCAACTTGTAGTGACAGGATTTCAGTCCAAGTACAAAGCCAGTGCTCATTTTATTTGCAGACCACCTACCGACTGACAGTTTCATTTGCCACCTGTGAGTTTGACCCCTGAAATTAGCTGCTGTCTCCTTTACGAATTGCAAGATATAAACACTAAGCTTGAATTAGTTCAGATTTTGCGGCTATGCTAATCAATAGCGTCACCCCTTGCAAAGTTATCACTTCTGTTCTCAAACTGTCCCTGGAATCCTAATCAAGGGGAGAGAGGCATGTGGTACCTCTATTGCAAGGGGCAATTTCCCCTCACCGTTTTCAACACAGCAAAGGTAATTACATCTCTGTCTTTAGGAGCCTCATAGTTTGGACAAATCTGGTAGGGCTGACATTGTAAATAGATACAGTACTTAGTGTGGCATAGTGGATAGAGTGACGAAGTAGGACTCAGGAGGCCTCTGTTCACCTCTCAGCCATGGAAACTCACTGCATGTATAAAATTAGTAGAAGCACTCCTTAAATATTTCACTTACTTTGAAAGCCATACTATATTAGGGTTATTTTAAGTCATTTCTGACTTGAAAGCATGTAACAACATCAATCAGTAAATAGAGTAGTAGTGGAGTAGCAGTTACCAGTTCTCCGGCTATTACTTTCCTGCTAAAACGGACTTTTAGAGTGGCCTGTAATTGTTTCTAAGTAAGAACATATATAGGCTGGGTGAATATTTGGGATAATTACAGGTAGATATCTCTATACGCCACGTTATGTGCCATATTGTTTCAAAAAACTGTAGGTGCTTTTGTTTCCCAAGTTACGCACAAAAGCATTACTATAAATTTCACTATAATTAGAAAGTGAATTCTTATAATGTTCTGACTGTAGCATTGGTTCAGACTGTCTTAGAGCCACCATCAGTCACACACACACTTAGTGTTGTAGGACAGGAACATTTACAAGGTAGAGGTGATGGAAGAGGAAGATGAGGATTTATTTATTTATTTATTTATTTATTTATTTATTTATTTATTTATTTA
>JAHTLZ010000213.1:2601204-2613670 GCA_023846285.1 Phrynocephalus versicolor | reverse complement strand
TTATTTATTTATTTATTTATTTATTTATTTATTTATTTATTTATTTACAGTACTTGCTTACTTACTTGTTAGATTTTTATCCCACTCATCTAGTCAAAGGGGTATGCTGAGCTTTACAATATAACAGAACAGAAATTATAATTGACAAACAATAACAAATAAAGCGCAAATTAATCAACTTTAAATTAAACATACATCCATAATAATAAAATACCTATAGTCATTTTCAGTGTTAACAAAGATAATACTTTGAAAATAAATTAAAACAAAATTATAAATAGCAGGAAACAGATAAAAGATTTTGTGGTAAAGATTGAGGTTGTGGTAAAGCTACCCTAAAGAGCCAAGTCTTTAACTGGCTTTTGAAGATTTTAAGTGTGGGGGCTAAGCATGTACCTGGGAGTAGTTTATTCCATAGATGAGGGGTAACTGCTGAAAAGATCCAGTTTCTCATGTTTTTCGAGCTTCTCTTAGTGTTGGCATCCTCAAATGCCCCACTTGAGATGAATGAGTGGTCCGGGCAGTTCTCTTTGGAAGTAACCATTCTGATGAAGCTGTTTGGATGAACAGCGAAACGTTTCTATCTCTCTCAAAAAAAAAAAAAAAAAGAAGAAGTCCAGTAGCCATGACTCAACTCCCAGTTAACCATTCTGACCAATGACAAAAATTATCATTCTGACAAATGCATTCTTTCAAATGATGTTGGTCGTGCGATCATCCATAGAGTGCAGCTACTGCAAGGACAGCTGTTTTCCTATGCCTAGGCTCTGAGAGGGGCAACACAATGCGGGAGACCTCTGCCCTGCCCTGACTTTGAAAACACAGACATTAAGGAAGCAGACTCCACCCCCCCCAGAGAGTGTACCACAGAGGTATTGGACTGCCAACAGTACCACCAGCCTTTCCTTCCTTGCCCCATTAAGTGTCCCTGCACACTGATAGAGGCATGGGCACTTGGGGACCAGGTGGTAAATGTGTAATGGACCTCTATGCCATGCCAGAATTATCCACATTGTTTTGTTTTTATTATTTATTATTTATTTATTTTTATATTTATATACTGCCAGCTTTTCCCAGAGGGAAACTCAGGGCAGTTAACAAGGAATAGGATACAACAAAATACAGAGAAAAATAATAAACGGTTCCACAATATGACACAAAGAACAAAAACAAACCCAACAACAATCAGTAGAACCAAAATGTAAAAAGCTAAAAAAAATTATTGTGTTGATTTTTCTTTCTTTTTTTTTACTTTTGTATTATATATTTATTTGCTGTTCACTGTCCAGAGTTCCCTTTGGGAAAGTTAGTACGGTTAACAAATATAAAATAAAATGAATAAAAGTGGGGTGTTCCGGCCATTTGAAGCAACTGCCACTGGAGGCGGCCACCTCACTCTAGCTAACAGCCAGCTATCAGACCTTGGCGATAGAAGTGTACATCATGTTCCGACCTACTGGCTCCTGGAATCAGCTTTTGGAGAAAACAAAATGGTTACCATTGGCAACCATATTGGAGATTGCTGGGGTATGGAGATTGCTGACAACGTACAGCAGTATTTACAGTGTGCTGTAAAATAATAGAGACTCGCATGGCAGGATACTTACATGTGACTGAACAAGAAGTTAATTTAAGAAAAGCAACTCTTTTCAACCTAATATATGAAGGTTTAATTATGCAATCAGCTTCTTTTAGCACACACACAATCAATCAGTATTTTTAAAACATGTGCAGTGCAGAGACACCACCTCTCTCCTCACACACACTCACGCACACAAAACCCTACAGAGTAGCAGAAAGATGAGGTAAGATTCTGAACGAACCCTCTTCAATTCACGCTTAATATGTTGACAGGGCAACTTGTGACCTGGGCAGGAAGGGACACCTCATTCCACGCTGTTGAACTGAAACACTGTTCTTTAATGTCTTCTTGGATCGTGTGCTGATTGCTGCTGCGTCAACTTCACAGACACCTGAATGCAAACAGTTGTCCCGCACAGCTTTTCACCATTCCTGTTGCATGGAGGTCTGACACTGAAGAATAGTAAAGTGCAAAGGACTTGAAACACCTCAACTAGAGCATCCTGAACATACATTATTTCATCTGATTTGGAAGCTATGTAGAGTCAAGTCTACTGTTCGCTACTTGGATGGGAGTCCCAGCAGAGAATGTTAGGCATTCATATGGGGAAAGGAAATAATCTGCCTGAAAACCTGGAGATCTACTATTAGTGAAAGCATCATGGCACAGTGGTCAAACTCTGCTCATTATCTGGTTTCAGTCCCGGGTAGCGAGCTCAAGGTTGACTTTGTCTTCCATCCTTCTGAGATTGTTAAATTGAGGACCCATCTCCCTGGCGGAGTGGGTGA
This sequence comes from Phrynocephalus versicolor, assembly GCA_023846285.1. Classification (NCBI taxonomy): domain Eukaryota; kingdom Metazoa; phylum Chordata; class Lepidosauria; order Squamata; family Agamidae; genus Phrynocephalus; species Phrynocephalus versicolor. Next base: position 2,611,300 of record JAHTLZ010000213.1, on the reverse strand, counting down.
AATGTGTAGCCTGTGTAATTAAAATGTAAACAACTCTAAGAATGCTTTAAGTGCTCTGGGTACATAAGTAGAATAGGTTGAAAGAGTTGACAGTACTGGGCTAGATGGGTACTAGTCTCAGAATAACACACTTCCTACGCAGATGCGGAGAATCTTACAACTAAAGCAAGGAGGAAGTGTTGTCACTCTGTCCATTGGTGGGAATATTAGCTTCTGGTAATTTTTGTGGTACCCCCTCCACAGAAGAAATTCTGTTTGCATTGGATGATTGTAGCAAGAAATTTTATTTCTAGTTGTCATGATGGTGCTATACATTTTGTCTAAATAGCATGTGAATGCAGAATTTAAGGTTATCATATGTATAAATGGACATGAAACAGAGATTCCCTTTCAATCCACATTAAACTTTCGCAGATTCTGACAGGAAGTGAGTACAGATTCATCCTGGAGTTCTGAAAATGTATACAGACATACAACTGAGTTTTGTTATTACCATTATGTTCATATTAACACATGTAATAGAATTTAGGGAACTATGAAATATTTCAAAGGCATCCAACTTCCAGTTTGAGTCTTTGAAAATCTCCCCTGTTGTTATCAATAAAATTACTTCTGAGAAGTTGCTAAAACTAAATGTTGATCCCATTATTGTCTCTGTTATGAGTGTGGAATTTTAGCTTTTCTAGACATGGTAAGTTGCACACTTTTTGCTTTACATAGTTGTGTTTAGAAAACAGAGCAAATCTCACAGCCAATCCGATTCTTCCACTATATGAATAGTTACATTTCCCCCCAGATTTGATTTTCTATTTAAAGTGCATTACATTTAGCTGTAGAAGTAAGAATTTGATGTACAAAGTAATGCTAAATGCATCTGAATATTTAAAACATAATGGATGAAACCCTGTTGCATAAATCATGCCTGCAGAAGGATTATCATATCATTGAGAAGGGGCAATTTTTGATAATTAAACACTTATTTTCAATGGAGCCACATGGTGCAGCAGTTAAACTATTGTATCCCAGTCAAAACTGTGCTCACAACCCAGGGTTTAATCCCAGGTAGCTGGCTCAACATTCACTCAGCCTTCCATCCTTTTAAGGCTGGTAAAATGAGTACCCAGCTCATGGGGAAGGGACAGAGAGAATGTGTAGCCTGCATAATTAACTTGTAAACTGCCCAGAGAGTGCTTTACGTGCTATGGGGCAGTATATACGCCAGGGCTGTGGAGTCGGAGTCAGAGTTGGAGTCTAGGAGTCGGAGTCGGAGGAAATTTTGGGTACCTGGAGTCGGAGTTGGAGTCAGCAAACAATGCTCCGACTCCGACTCCGACTCCTACTAAATTTAGATTCGAATTTAAAAAAAGCAAGTTTAGATGTCCCAATTCACAAAAAGTTATAATTAATGTCTTCTCTACTGTAAGAATAAAGACCAATGCATGCAGTGCCTCACGTAACCGCAAAAAGATTACGTTAAGTGACCGTGAAGAAGCATGCTTTTCATGTGCTTCACTATGGCACGCAACACATAATTAGGAGCGGCAATACTTATACTTTCCATAGTGTTGTGTTCTGCTGTTATGCAGTGCCCATGGGTAACCTAGCCTCTCACTGATAAGGGATTAAGTAAATATATTTTTTGCAGGACTAGAGACACTTGTATAAGTGAAGGGAATGGAGGGTCAATAGTTCAAGACTGAAGCATATATACATTCGCATATTAATACAGAGGAGTCGGAGTCGGGGAGTCGGAGTCAGAGTTGGAGTCGGAAGTACAAATTTTTTTAGGAGTCGGAGTCGGAGTCGGAGTCGGAACATTTATCTACCGACTCCACAGCCCTGATATACGCAGTACACTTTGCTTGCTTTGCTAATCTGATTTATGAGTAATTCATTTAACTGCATAGAAGCTGTGGGAGCCATGAGATAGAGGATTTGCTGAAAATCTCATACTACCAGATGCTAAGATTAGGCAGCGCCATTCCACAGGCATTATTACGCAACAGAGTTTCAGCAATTTTATGTACAGTAATACCCCACCCTTTCATGGTTCATATACTGTGGTCCTGCTATATCGCAGAACCACAGTCTATGAAAAAGGCTCCCGGCGTAAGGGGGAAAGGCCTGTTTCAGGCCTCTTGTAGGACTGGTGCTGCCCCAAACGGGCCTGCGGGGATCTTCCTGGTCCTGTTGGAGGCCCCAAAAGGACTTCCGCATGAACCGGAAATGACCGCTGGGTCACTCGAAAGCATTTCTGAGGCCTTCAAGGGCCTTTCTAGGCCTGCCGAAGGTCTCAGAAATGCTTGTCAACGATCCGAAGGTCACTTCCGGTTTGTGCGGAAGCCCTTTTGGGGCCTCCAACAGGCCCGGGGAGCCCCTTGCAGGCCTATTCAGGGCAGCGCCAGGCTGGGCGTAAGTACAAGAGTCCCCATCTAGGCCCCCCCAGGCCCGACCTGACCTGCATCTGCATATCGCAGATTTTTAATTATCGCAGGTCGTGTTAGGTCCCTATCGTAGGTGGGGGGGTCACTCTATACTTACCAAAACCAATTAATGGTTCTGCTAATTTGTTGGTGAACCTAAGAAACAGTATATTGTATCACATACAACCTTTAGAATGATCGTACAATTCTGTTGGTATTGTTACAATTCCCTAGTGGGCCAAAGAATGTTTTCACATGAGAGATTTGATCCAGCACTTCTATTTTACATAAATGGTTCTAATGTGTCCATGTATTTCCATGTGAACAGAAACTACCCCATCCAGTTACCCTGCTCCGTGCACACAACAGTCACATGTGTGCTATGTGGCTTTACTGATATTATTCCAGTGGGTTTTTTTTTAATTCAGAGTAATTTTTCAACATCGCCTGTACTGCTACCAGTACTACTACCGTTATTACAAATGTGCCTGCCTTTTTAGTAGCAATTTTACAATTATATTACAAATACTAATACCAGAAATTTAAAAATAAAAATAAAAGGCCTGCCATGTGTCTGTTACTTCAGGTAAATAACTGATTGACCTTTGTGGCATACTGATACTTCACTAATCAGAACCTGAAATCTGTATAACAACACTTCATTTACTTGATAGACAAAAGAACAATTGCTTTTGAAGTAATGTGATTTCTAAATAGACACTGCCTGTCAAAAATAAATGCATTAGAAGTAAAATGTAGCTCAAGGAGACAATTAGCAAACAGAGGTGACACCGTAAACAGGTGCACCCATTATTCCCAAAGCTTGTGGCAATATATTCACATCTTTTAGACTGATGGAAGATCATGTGACAGTTCGGTGAATTATCTATCTGTATAATCTGACTGATGGAGCTTTCTACAGTTGCAGATCATTTAAAAAAGGCATCCTGCAAATTACATAGTAGCAGAGGGTGGTGGAATACAAGTTCCCCCTTTTCTTGGCTTATTTCACCCACCCGAATGATCAGCCTCTTTGATGGAGGCTTGTGCTGCAAACTCATTGTTTACAAAGGTGTGGAGCAGAGATGGGCACGAATTAAAAAAAATGGCATTTCGTTTGTTGTTTGTCGTTTTTCGGGTCCATTTCGGTCCGTTTCCGTTTTTCGTGAATTTTTGCAAAAAAATTGTTTTCGTTTTCGTTCATTTCGTTACCATTTCATTACCATTTATTTCAATTTTTTGTGATTTTTAAAGGATTTTAAGCAATTCACTCATATTGCAGTAATGGAAACGAAACGCATGACAAAATTTCCGGTGTTTCTGTTCGTTTCATTTTAGAGACAAAATTCGTTTGTCGTTTCGTTACGTAAGAACAAAAAAATGAAAATGGGAACAAAAAATTGTTCATTTCATGCCCATCTCTAGTGTGGAGTGCTTCTTTTCAGGGTTCCTGTCACTCCATTCTGTTCTCCTCTTGCCTTTTTAAAATGGGTGTATGTGAACCCCTTTAGGTGTTTTACCTCCCCCCCCTTTTGTACAATATGGTTAAGGGTTCAATTTTGCTAGTATTGGCCTCTTGTGTATGGGCAATGTTTTGGTTGTACGGGGAACCCAAGTATGCTTTAAACAACTGTGATTATGCTGCTCAGGGAAATCAAGGAAGCGTCCGTTGATTTGAAAGACTGGATTTTCAGATGGTCCTGAAAAAAGAGGCATATTATACCAATAAGTCATTGCTTGACTCAACTTTTAATATACCCCAGTGATTGTATTCTGGTCCATTTGAATCCCAGTGTGCAAATGACAGCATAAACATCTTAACTGTCTCTTAGCACTAAGAACGCAGTCAAATGAGCAATAAAACCTGGTTTGAATCATAATTAACATCTTTAATATCAATTTGAAAAAATAATGACCACACAACACACAGCAATTTGTTTGCTCCCCAGTTGAGTATTTTTTTAAAAAAAAAACTAGTCTCACTGAGACTTTTTATTTTAACATTGCTTTATTTTAACTAAATCAATTTAGTTTGCATCATTTTGTCACGTGTAAATGTGTGTGTTGCAATACATACAGTAGAGATGGGCACAAACTGAACTACGAACTGAAAAAAAAAACCCCGAACTGGACTGGTTGGTGATTTGGTTCATGGTTTGGAAAAATTGTTTTGCCAAAACTAAACTTTTTTCACTCAGTGCTTCATTTTACTTTACCAATACAATACAATGCAAGTCTTATACACTCCCATACCACCCAATGCACATATGCATACAACCACAGATATAAAAAAGGATACTAGTTACCAGAAAAGTTCTAAGTTAAATATAAATGTTAATTGGTGGTACCAATCATCAACCGGTGAATTTTAATTGTTACACAAAACCTGGTAACATTATATGTTACCACAGAGATAGTATCTGCTTTACCAAAATAGATGCCCCTTTGTCTCCTTCCTTCTGTCCCTATAATTTCCTACCAAGTCCTGCCACTTCTTCTTCTGCTGCAACTATCTTCACAGCCAGCAGCCTGGCTTCCCTTCCAGAAGCTGGCCAGCCTCTCTCTGTGTGCGCACCTAACTATCAGCTGATAGGTACATACATGTGTGGAGGCAGCTGGCCCAGCTTCCCTCCCTGGGTTCTGGGAGCTATGCTGACTGCCTCTGTGCATGGGCACACCTCTCAGCTGATGGGCATGCAGACCAGAGCTGGCCTGCTTCTTAGAAGAGAAGCTGAGCCACCATAACTGAAGATGTGGAGGAGGAAGAAGAAGTAGAGGGACTGGCATCAGCAGCTATAGAATCTGGTAAATGAAAATATTTAAATCTAATCTAGCTTCAAGAAGCATTTTTTTTCACCCAAATTAAAATTGGAGTAAAGTTTTTCAAAAGTGGACACACACAGTGAGACAGAAGAGTGAGTTTAGAATGATTTCAAAAATATTCGCTCAGAAATTAATGCAAATAAACAGTTGTAAGCGAACCCTAAGTGACACAAGCATACAGTGCCGACATATTATACCAGTCTCTCAATCACCCAGTACATTTCACGACTCTTCATAGACTAGGACTCAGGGCAATGGTTTCAAACTACAGGGCAAGAGATTCCATTTGAACATTAGGAAGAACTTCATGACGGCTAGAGCTGCTCAGCAGTGGAAGATGCTGCCACAAAGGAGGGTGGTGGAGTCTCCTTCTTTGAAGGTTTTTAAGCAGAAGCTGGATGGTCATCTGTCGGGAATATTGTGATGGGTGTTCCGGCATGCCAGGGGGTTGGGCTGGATGGCCCTTGAGGTCTCTTCCAACTCTATGATTCTATGATTCTATACTTATTTATTTAAGTTATTATTTTTATAGAAAATATCTGTAACAGTTCTTCATTGCCAAAGGCAATCCTAGTGTACATAATATTAACTCAGGGGTAAGCTCAGCTGAATGTGCTTAGGGTAGCATTGTACAAATAATCACAGTACATGTTCAAGATTTGTTGTGCGGATCATTTAACACACATTAGTTAGTCCTTTACCCATGTTTCACTCTTCTTTTTATTCACACATTGGAAAAGTTATGAAACAGTGAAGAGAGGGTATTTTCCACACTTTAAATTAACATTTTAGAATATAGCCTGTGATGTGTACAATTATTTTTACCACATGCTAAGAAACATGGGTGAATCTAATGTTTAACCAGCTGTGCACAATGGGCAAACTTTATTTTCACTTTCATTATCTCAAGTGTATAATAGTAAGGATGGTACAAATGCACTAGCTCTTCCTTATTTTGAAAATGTACAGCCAAGTATAGAATATATTTTTAGCCCATGTATTAACAATTACAAACAAGGAAGAGTCACTGAACATTATGGACAGACTGGGCTAATTGATTTTTTTCAACAAGGGCCATGGAAAAATTTCAGTATGATCACCCATTTTCAGTGGTATGCTTTTCCTGTTCTTTTTAAGGGCCATTTACTTTCATAGACAACATAATCCATCTAGAAAGGCTGCGTGTTAAATTGATTTCGTTCTAGTTTGTGATACGGGAAAGTTTTCAAACCCAAATTTAAACTACATACTGACAATACGCAGGCACATATTTAAGCAGTTATCTCCCAAAGAATGATGGGAGTTAACATCCAAGAAGGTCCTTGGAATTCTCAAGAGCAATTCTCCCTAAGCTCCCACTGACAAAGTAAAGTTCATAAAATTCCTTACACAGAATAATTTATAGTTCATATATTTATTGTGAACAGCAATGCCCACCATCCCATTCTATTGGCAAGGCTGATTATGGCTGATTGGAATCACAGGCCAATAACAAAGGGTATGAGTTGCCTGGCCTTGATTTATAATCTGAGCTAGAAACACCAACAGTCTAGAACAGCTGTAGAAAGATCTGAGACTGCTACTAGATATAGAGTTTTCCATGATAGGCAGTCTGAATCAGGGCATCAGGCATTCTGCTTTAGTCACCATTTGGTTACTTGGCCTGGTAAGGTCACCATTAGAGATGGGCACGAAACGGACAATTTTTCGTTTCTGTTTTCGTTTTTTTGTTTTGTTACGTAATGAAACAACAAAGAAATTTTGTCTCTAAAATGAAACGAAACGAACAGAAACACCGGAAATTTTGTCGTGTGTTTCGTTTCCGTTGCTGCAATATGAGTGAATTGCTTAAAATCCTTAAAAAATCACAAAAAATGAAATAAATGGTAACAAAATGGTAACCAAACGAACAAAAACGAAAATGATTTTTTTGCAAAAATTTACGAAAAATGGAAACGAACCGAAACGGACCCTCCAAACGACAAATGACAAATGAAATGCCATTTTTTTTTTGTGCCCATCTCTAGTCACCATAGAAAGCATAACTAGGAGTACACAAACTGTTCAACATAAATCTGGGCATAAGAAATGCTGCCTTTTAAAATATCAAATTCCTTTTGTGCCTCTTGCATCCGTAATTGCTTCTGAGATAGGTAACTTGAAGACCATCTTCTCTTGATGTCAGTGGCCACTCATGGTCTGATCATGGGGATGGTTTATCCTGGAGACACAAGGGAGCCCCCTCCCAAATGCTCAGACCACAATCAATCTCTGGTTAATGTTATTATAATGCTTTAAAAAAATATAATTTGCTTTTCTTTTTTGTGGTGTAAGCTGCTGGTCCAAATGGACTGATTCTGATAAACTGAACTGGAAGTTTACTCTAGGCCAGCCATGTCCAAAGTCAGGCCCGGGGGCCAAATGTGGCCCGTTTTCAAATTTTGACTGGCCCACAATCTCTTCTCCCCTCCAGCTCAGCCTGTCACACATCCCCACCAGCTGGCCTCTCCCCATACCAGATAGAGATGTCAGCTTGCAGTTTTGAGGTTCCCCTGCCCTCCCTGCCTCTGTCCATCCCCCTAGCCACCTGCCAGGCCTACTCTCCGCTGGCTCTGTTGCTGCAGCATCCTCCCCACCTCCTTGCATGGCCTAGAGGCTTGTCCAAAGTCCAGCCCGGGGGCCAAATTGGCTGAATGGTCAGCCCCCACACATTTTCACCTCACCAAATCTGTCCCTCCTTGCAAAAAGTTTGGACACCCCTGCTCTAGGCTATGTACTGAGTAATGTCATTCTAACCCAAGACAACCCAACTCAAACACACACACACACACACACACACACACACAGAGAGAGAGAGAGAGAGAGAGAGAGATGTACTGTAGGAGACATTCTGCTCTTGCACTGTGCCAGATTTGGAGAAATTTGGGCAATGGGTCTTTAAAATAAAATAAAACTGCCCTGAAAAGGCACCTGCTGGGCCAGGAAGGGGAAGTGAAGCTGGGGGCACTCAGAACAGCTATGTGGCTGAGCCATCAATCTTGCTGACCTGCAGATCATGCCCATCTCTAGTCAGGGCACCTGCCATGTTGAATTGTAGATGCAGAAAAGTAATATGCTTGGCGCAGTGCACATGATCTAAGACTTTTTAGGCTGACTCTTCTACAGGGTGATATGGGGAGGAGTCCACCTTTCAAACTCTGCCCCTGCTGCCCGGTTCCCAGCTCAGTGAGTGAGCTAGCTAGCCAGCCAATGCCATTTTTAAAATTGTTTTTTATTGAATTGTTATTGATTTTGTTTATATTTCTTTGTTGTGAACCGCCCGGAGTTCCTCAATACAATCTCAATAAATAAATAAATAAATAAATAAATAAATAAATAAATAAATTCTGTCATAGGGCAAATTAAAGAAACACTCCTTTCTTCCTTGGCACGCACATGTTCTGTTCTTAATTTGGCTACCTCTGTTTCCAAAGCACACATGGATATAAATTCCATTTCCATCCATGTTTTCCTTTAATGAGTCAAACCCCTAAATAATGTTTTATTCCATATTTCAGCTGACATTTTAAATATATTTGCCTGACAATAAGACACAATGAATTTAAAATGTACATCTCATTATGAGGGGGGAAATAGACTCCAGCGAATAAAATACAAAATATTTTCACCTAGGCACTGAATAAATTATTCAGAAACATGGTCCGTCTGACAAAGGCATATGGGGAATTGTCTTTGAAAGACTTCATGTCTAGATAGATGCTGGACCTCTGTCATCAGTGAATATTAGTCTAGCACTTCCTAATATTAATTTCAGGAGCTAACATCAAAACAGCCTCTTTTTTGGTCTTTACAAAGACTTGTTTCTTTAATAACAGATCTTAGACAGAGGTGGAACAATTTCTACTGTAGCTTTTGCATTAGATGGGAGTGGGCATTTGTTGCATTAGCTGTGTTTGCAGTGCTAAACCTTTGAGACTCACCTTTCCTTCGGTGGAAAAGGTGAATTGTCTTTTGCAAAGGCTTACGGGGCAGCATTTCAGTTTTTAAATGGGTTGTAGGACCCCCTCGAGCTCCCTTTTTCAAAAGCATAATTGGCTTTCTGGGCACTTTCTACTTTGTTTTTCATTCTTGGGCAGTTTGGGCAGCCCATGAGGCCCTTAAAGTTTCTGGTAGTGGTAAATGGGCCCCCAAAGCTACCAGAGATGCCTGCTTCTGCAGTAGATATTAAATAACATCCGGACACACAACATTCCAATAGGATCGGTTGAAACAGTGTTTGCGAACTAGTTGAAAACCGCTATTGTTGAGTATTTATTCCCTAGTTCTGCCAGGTTCTATGTGAGCTGTGACCCCCCCCCCGGACAGTCCATTGAAAACCTCAAATAATTGGTCAGCTGTGGGTCACTTGGGGCCGTGCATGAGTCATGTTTAACCTCAGTTGCTTATCTGTAACGGGGGACCCATAGCAAACTGATCTCACAAGGTGATTGTTGCAAGGATGAATGAGATGAGGGCTGTAAAAGACCTGGCACATTAGAAGTGCTTCAGAAATGATTAATAAAAATAATAACGCTCTGCAACTGACAGCGATTATGTTTTTGTGGGGCTGTGAAGAATGAGGAGCGACCCTTTAAATGGCCCCTGGAGCCGTTTACTGAACTTGATCACAGGAGGCTGTGAATTTGAATCATAACTCCCTCCTGAGCTCTTGTTCTTTTATTTGTGAAGCTGCCTTCTTCTAGTTATAAACAAGCACATGTACTGGGGAATAATTTTTTTTCCTGGTGATGGGAGCAAAGGCTTTGCTGTTTGATGACTCTGCTGGATATATTGCAGCAACTCTGTAATAG
>JAHTLZ010000213.1:2576204-2596204 GCA_023846285.1 Phrynocephalus versicolor | reverse complement strand
CTCAAAGAATAGTGAGGTTGGAAGGGGCCTACATGGCCATCAAGTCCAACCACCACGACTCTTGTCTTGTCCGACTCTAGGGGCGGCATTCATCTGTTTCTAACCCAAAGAAACGGCGGTACCTATTTATCTACTTATATTTACATGTTTTACAACTTGATACAGGAATACTAATCAAAGGATATCTGCCAGTTGGATGTCCAATCTTCTCTTGAATCCAGCCTCTTGACACACAAATTAGTCAGTCTGTGTTGTTAGTCTGTGGAACGCCCTGCCACAGGATGTGGTGATGGCATCTGGCCTGGTTGCCTTCAAAAGGGAATTGGGCAGATTCCTGGAGGAAAAGTCTGTCACAGGTTACAAACCATGATGGAGATGTGTCATATCCAGGCTTAACACCAGGGTCCTTCAAGGGCCAGATGCAGGGGAGTGGTATCAGGAGACAGGTATCTAGTCTTGTGTGCTCCCGGACACATTTGGTGGGGCCACTGTGAGATACAGGAAGTTGGACTAGATGGGCCTTTGGCCTGATCCAGCCTGGCTCTTCTTATGTTCTTATGAATCTTTCAACATATTAAAAATAAAACAAGGACACCTTGTTCCATGCTTTTCTTCATTTCCGGAGCATTTGCTCAGTATAACTTCAGCAGAATTTCAAGGATGAAAGTGCTGGAAGTAGAAATGTTGACTATATTCTTTGCTGATGTATTTTTTCTGTGTACAGCTCTTACACTGCAGCTTTGACACATGCTCCTTAATACAAGGGATACCGGCCATCTCTGTTGCCAGTTTGGTCAAGTGTTTTGGAACAGATATATTTTAATCACAGAATAATGAAGTTGGAAGGGGCCTGTAAGACTGTTGAGCCCAACCTCCCACTTGAAACAGGAATACAAATCAAAGGATATCTGCCATGGAGTTATCTAAATTTCTCTTGAATGCCTCCAGTGCTGGATTCACTTTTGTTCTAGAACTCCATCCTTAGCTCTGTGATTTGAATTTAATTATTCAAAGCGCCTTGGGCATTCTGTTGATAAAGTGGGACAACATTCCATTCCACATGTCGTCAGCCCTCATTCTCAACATGGGTACTCCACAGGGCTGTGCGCTGATCCCATTACTGTTCAGTATTTACACCTCTGACTGCACTCGTATTCATCCTGAAAATAAAATCGTCATGTTTGCCGATGACACAACAGTAGTGGGACTCATCCCTGGTGGAGATGAGTCTGCCTACCAAGAGGAGGTGCATCGGCTGCTACAGTGGTGCAGAACTAACAATCTGATAATAAATATCAATAAGACCAAGGCACTTATAGTGGATTATCGAAAAAGGAAATCAGACACTCAGCCCTTGATTATTGATGGAGTTTGTGTAGAGCGGGTGATGGACTGTAGGTTCTTAGGAGTCATTCTACAGGAGTATTTGACCTGAAGCGCCAACACTGAAGCACTGGTTAAGAAAGCCCAACAGAGATTATATGTTCTGAGATTTCTCAGGAGGGAACAGCTGTGTGAGAAACTGTTGGTAACCTTCTACCAGGGCTTTATAGAAAGTACTGTCACTTACTGCCTCTGTGTCTGGTACACCAGTTGCACAGTGGCAGATAGAAGGGCGCTCCAGGGAGTTATAAATACTGCCCAGAGGATAGTGGGCTGTCCTCTTCCTCCTTTAGAAGAATTCTACAACTCCAGATGCTTAAGGAAGACATCTAGAATTTTGAGAGACCCTTCGCATCCTGGTCACCAATTTTTTGAACTGTTTCCGTCTGGCAGGAGATATAGGAATCTCCGGTCAAGGACAAATAGACTAAAGAACAGTTTTTATCCCAGAGTGGTATCTAACTTAAATGCTGCGGTTTTAGCATCATCCCAAGCAGTTTTTAAATAGTGTTTTAAATTTTGTAAGCCGTTTTAAGAGTTTTTAATATCTTGCATGTTGTTTTATGTGTTTTGTATGGTTCCTTGTTTTGAGTGTTTAGTGGAACACCACTCTAATTTCATTGTGCATATCTTGCATATGCATAATGACAATAAAACTCTATTCTATTCTATTCTATTCTATTCTATTCTAAAGTCAACTCTTCTGTGTGCTCTGTGCTGTTGAGTCACATCCAACCCATGATGACCTAATTGGGTTTCCAAAGTATGTAATATATATTTTTAAAAAAGAGTTTTTCATTGTCACTTCCACTGAATGAAACTCCAAGGTGGAGCAAGGATTAGGTCTCCTGGAAACTCATTTATCACTACATCCAGTGCACCCCATTGGCTCCGTATCCATTTAGTCTCTTATAATAGTCCCAGTCACCATCTCTTGAGTTCACTTAAAGACTTACAGCTGCTGTTCAGAAAACGGGTGTTATATTTGTACTACTCTTTTGGAAACCACCTGATGTTTCTAATATCCACAATTCTTTCATTGATGACTATTAGCATGGTAGGGAGTGAATATGTCTGTATTTGAATAGGTCTAGGAAAAATGGTAATTTTGGGCCACCGACCCTAAGATCTGCAGCCAGTGTCCTTGCTGGTTGGAGAAAACTGGGAATTAATTTTCTAAGGTATGGTGAGGAATATATTTGTGTGTGTGTGTGTGGGGGGGTTATGACAGCTTATTTTAACTTTCCTGTAATATGTGGCCTAATTTCCCTTTCCAAGTTCTCTGCAGTTGTCTGTTCTGAGCTTGTGGCTTATATCACACATTACAGGTGGGAACCAATATTTGCTATCGAATGTACTCTTGACAATAATTGGATTCCCTGAGGAACGTAACAGAATGCTATACACGGTGCACATTTACAGCTCCATATTTGTGTCATTCACATTCTATTAAACCACCCTTGGTATACATCTCAAAATTGGCTTCCAAATTGTTAGCTGTTTAATTTTGTTGCTATTTGTTATTATTGTTTTACAAATTAACAAATTTAAAACCAGCACTAAATTTGTCAGCAGACCACTACAATCCATGACAAGCAAAACAATTCTTTTAGGTAGGGCTTCCCAGGTTTTCTATCACAATTTGGGCTCAAACATTAGCATGTCCTTTCTTGAAAGTCTTCACACAGTGTCTTCTTTGTGCTCTTTGGAGAGCTGTCCTGATATGTGTTTGCATGCTTAAACCACCTTTGAAACGCATTACTCTGTTTATATGGAAACTTTAATAGGTGAGTTAACTTGTCTGTTGGCTATTTAATAATTGGACAATAACACTGACAAATGTTGACTGCAGGAAGAAAACAGGTAGACCCCCCCAGAAAGGGATAGATTGACTCCCTAAAGCAGTGGTTCTCCACCTTGGATCACCAAAGGTTCTTGGATGATAATTCCCCAAAATATTGGCCAGGCACAGCTAATGGTGAAGGCTTCTGGGAACTTTCGTCCAAGAACATCTACGGAACCATGTGTTGGAAACCACTCTCCTAAAGGAAGCCACAGCCTTGAGTTTGTGAGGCAGTCGTGGGCAAGATGTTTCCTCATTTGTAGTAGGGTTCCATAAGTCAAAGGCAACTTGAGGACACATAAGAAAGTGTTCTTAAAAGCAGCAACAGCATTACAGATAAGCTTCATCTACAGGAAAGTGAGTATAAAATAGTAATAAGTATGAATATACTGAATTTCTGTGATGTTTCTGGTTTCTAAATGGATGCCTCATGCATTCCATTCTGTAGAACTGTTCAAAGACACTGCAAGTTTGTGAATCATCAAATCCACATGAAAAGCTGGCGATGTAAACTAGAATCCTAAAAAGCATGGCTGAAGAATATGTCCTACTGGACATAATGGAGTAGTTTTGAGTAAACATGCACAAAATTGTTTCATCTGTTGTGTTAGGGACAGCATTAATTCCAAAGTATAATAATAAAGCAGAGTTCTATTAAGTATACTGTTTGCTGTGCTTTTAAATAAGAAAAGCATTGCAAAAACATTTTACAGAGTTTAAGTGAATAGCACATGAAATTTGTAAAACAGCAGCTGCAAAGCAAGTTACTATCACAAAACAGCAGTTTTGGGGACATTTTGGCGTTTTCTCTTATCCACGGTTTTCATTATCCACGGGAAAGCTTGGTACCAATCCCCAGCGGATATTGGGGTCCTACTGTACTTGTATTGTTCATGTGTTCCTCAGGCTTTGTTTTTTTATCACTTCTAAATATAGCATGATGCTTATGTTTTAGGTAGCATTGATTTTGATTATAATAAAATGGCTTTACATTTTTAAATTTCTCACAGGTATTGTTTTTGCAATTCCTGATCTTCTGCCCTTGCCCCACATCTCAGACAAGATTCAACAGCCAAGGACAAGATTTGTGGAAGTTGGGTTAACCTGGTAAGAATGAATTGGTTATATTTGTTATATTTGTAAGAATGAATTTGCTATATACAGTATTTGCTTTATGAATGGCAGAAAAATAATGCCATTTCCTTCTCTATTGGATATTTTTATATGGAAAGAAAAAGATAATTAATTCAAAAAACTTCTATCCTGACGGTATATTTCTGCATATTCTCATACAATATTTGAGTTTCCTAGTGAAAAATCTACTTTAATTCTTTGTATTTCAGCAGTATCAGAAAGCATAACTCATGGCCACTTCAGTGCTGGTACTGCTTGTGTAATGGGGAACCTTTGTGGTCACATTCCTCTGGAACAGTGTTCCCAACTGTGGGTCCCCAGGTGTTTATGGGCTAGCTAAAACTCCCAGAAGGCTTTGCTGCTAGCTATGCTAGCCAGGATTTCTGGGAGTTGTAGTTGAAGAACATCTGGGGACTGCCCAAGGTCAGGACCCACTGCTCTGAAACAATAGTATCTCAAGACTGCTGTCCTAAGGTAGTTTCAGTTTGGATGTGATTCTTCTCCAATGTATCATTTTAGGAAATTGTTACTCTTGTATCTGAAATATGCAGAATACATGGAAATATATTCAGACTTAACCCATTTTTTCCTGTTAGCCAGCTGGGTTGGTAGAGGAAAAAGAAAGTGCTGCTGATTTATGCTGGATGCAGAGGAAGTCCTCTTATTTTTAGCAGTTGATTTGGATTTAAACCTGGAGGGGCTTCTTTGCCTCCCTGCACCCGATGCGTCATGCAAACTGTGGACCATGTGGTCCGTAAGGCTAGGAGCCTATATAAGGCTCCGGTGAAGGTTTCCTTACCTCTATTGCCTTCTTGAAAGATCACCTTGTCATCTGGAATAATGGTCCTAAATGAGCTCTCTTGGCTCATGTCCTTCTTCTTCCATCCTGAGCTGTTTGCCAGAATTGCATCTTCTTGAATTTCCTGTGGAATATCCTTTGCAAGGCTGAAGAAACATTGAGGTGGGCATTAGTCTCTTGAAGTCACAGATTTGGGTTGTGACTGAAGTAGGACATTGGATCAAACTTGTGCCACCACTGTAATGAGGAGGGACACTGCTGAAGCATGGCAAGAATGATATACCTGATTTCTTGATTCATTTCAAGCCTAACATGAACTTAACAGAGCATTTAAGGGTCGAAAAAAATTGTGTCGAGGGCCTGTGCCTTCGAGGGCTTTATGTACAGCACGGTAATACACCAATAACTAAAAACATTCTCTTAGCTACGAACTGCAAGATATGCGCAAATATCACTGTAACTTCAGCCAAGTGAGGAAGTGTGGCACACTCGTCTGAGCTACTTAGTACCATAGCAGTTGTCATTTACATTTGCTATGAGGTGGCAGGAGCAGCAGGCAGTGCTAGCGCTAGGTTTTTTTGCGCCCTAGGTAAGGGGCGGTGGTGGGGCGGGTGGTGGTGGGGTGGCGGGGCAGGGGGTGGTGGTGGGGGGTGGGGCAGGGGGTGGCGGTGGGGGCAGGGCAGGGGGCAGTGGTGGGGGTGGGGCAGCAGGGGGATGGCGGATGGCAGGGGATGGTGATGGGCATGGGGGTGGGTGGCGATGGGTGCAGGGGGTGGCGGGCAGATGGCGATGGGCGGTGGGGGGACAGATGGCGGTGGCCAGTGGCGGGGGGGCGGCGGAGGGGCAGAAGGCTGGCCAGCGCGCCCTCTCCATTTTGGCACCCTAGGCAACTGCCTAGTTCACCTTAATGGACGCGCCGACCCTGGCAGAAGGAAAGGTCTACCATTCAAGTTACACCTCACTTGTAAGGCTTCAGATGTTATTGGTCATGCTAAAATCTACAGGTATGGTAGAAAGTATTGTGGAAGGAAATATATATCTCAATTACATACAAAGAGGCAGTGGGTTTTGTCCTCTTCCTAAAGACACACCAAGTACCATCTGGCAGGAGAGTGGGGTAAGGATATCACAACACAAGCAGTCACGTATCTTTGTCAATATCTATGAGTTATTGATGGCCTTATTTAAATGTGCCTGAAAACCAGGAGCAGTCCCTATTGAAATCCATGTGAGATACAATCAAGTCAACTTATATAGGAT
The DNA here is from genome assembly GCA_023846285.1 of Phrynocephalus versicolor. NCBI lineage: Eukaryota > Metazoa > Chordata > Lepidosauria > Squamata > Agamidae > Phrynocephalus > Phrynocephalus versicolor. The sequence continues at coordinate 2,589,785 of JAHTLZ010000213.1, read as the reverse complement.
TGTACTACAAGACCTGTTCTGAAATGATTACACATATTGGCACAGATTTCCAGTCCATTGGGAACTTATTAATAATGGGCCCATTGTGCTAACTTTAAGCTGCCTAAATTTGTGGATTGGCCCCATACTACATGACCCCCCCATGTGACCCTTGGTGCTAAGTCATGTCAGCTCACCATGATAATATTTAAAAAAAGAAGAAAGAAATCTGGGAGATATTTCTGTTGTACAAAGGATTCAGTACTTGGTATTGCAGCTTTTGTACACAAAGAACTTGGGATAGATGAACCAAAATGGCATAGAGTATTGGGGTTCTCGACAATCCACATTTGATTCTGCTAAGGGGCTTAAATGAATCTGCATAAAACCATCTTCCGTTCTAATTAGCAAAACTTACCTTTCCCTTTGACCATATTCCTTAGAGGTCATCCCATAAACCATTTAAACTGATAGCAATATTAGATGCCAAGAAATTAATTTCATGCTGAATACATTTTTTTTTAAAAAAACCATTGTGAATTTATCTTGTTTCAAGGCATGCTTAGTTTTGATTTTTGTGGATATTACCAACAGGATTACTTTTATTTTGGTTTTTCCGTGCACAACAGTTATATTAGAAATTTGCTGTTTTATTCTTACCTTCTTAGTAAAAATCCTTTTATCACACAATGGGTAATTTATATCCATTACCAGCCCTTTCAATCCTTTTCAGTGGGGCTGTCACTGCCTTTGGCATAGTAATGATTAATGTGATCTAATAATAGTGTGCCATTATATTACCTTAGTAAAACATGTACCAACAGCCTATTCAGATCTACCAAATTCATAGCTTCCTATAATATTTTTGTTGAAAGACAGGATTACTATTTTTCAAGCTGAATTTCCCCCCTGTTAACATATTTAATGAAATTCCCAATTCTTTGCCACAGCAATCGTGTGCGTGTGCGTGTGTGTGTGTGCGTGCGTGCGTGCGTGCGTGCGTGTGTGTGTGTGTGTGTGTGTGTGTGTGCGTCGTGTGTGCATGCGTGCACACACATTCGTGGACATTTTGTCTCATTGGGGGAAGGATGGATCATTGCAGATTATAATTTGTTAGGCAAATCCTTTGACACACACATTCGGTGAATCTTTTGACATATTAAAAAACAACAAGAAAACCTGGTTATAGAATTGTTTTCTTCTTCTTCATTAAATCATCCTTTCCAAAGCATTTGCTTAACATAAGTTGGGGTAAATTTCAGGAGAGAAGGTGTTGAAAGTAGAAATGTTGACAGTATTTCTTCTTTGCTGGTATCGTTTTCTGTTTAATTACGGTACACCACATCTTTGATTCATGCTCCTTAATACAAGGCCTGGCAATCTCAGTTGCCAGGTTGGTGAAATGTTTGAAACCAATGTGTTTTAATCATAGGGTCATAAAATAAGGTTGGAAGGGGCCTGTAAGGCTATGGAGTCCAAACCCTGCTTGATGCAGGAATATAAATCAAATGATATTTACCAGTTGGTTGTCTAAATTTCTCTTGAATGCATCCAGCTTTGGAGCGCTCACCACCTCTTGAGGTAACTGGTTCCATTGTCGCACTGGTCTAACAGTTAGGAAGTTTTCCCTGATATTCAGTTGAAATCTGGGTTCCTTTAACTTGAGCTTATTGGTGTATGGTCTGCACTCTAGGATCCTGTCCCCCCTCTGTATGACAGCCTTTCAGATACAGCAGACCCTCATATAACAAACGGTTTGTATAACATAAAATCTGTGCAACATAAAAATTTCTGGAGATACGGGAAATGTGCTTAACATAATTGCCTATGGGGCGAATCCGTACAACATAAAAATGCTCGTGATTAGGGATTACTCTGTTTTCAATGCATTCCTATGGGAAATTTGTATAAAGGAAAATTTGCTTAACAGAATTTCATTTGGAACGAATTAATTCCTTTATACAAGGTACCACTGTATTTGAAAAGGGGGATCCTACCTCCCCCAAATCTTCCTTTTCTCAAAGCTAAGCATGCCTAATTCTTTCTGTCTTTCATCACAGGGCTTCGTTTCCAGACTCCTAATTAGAGATGGGCACGACTCAGTGAAATTTTTGTTTTCATTTTCGTTACGCAACGAAAACAAAAACAAAAATTTTCCATAAAACAAAACGAAAACGAAACGAACATTTTTGCCGTGTTTTTCGTTTTCATTACGGCAGACACATCACATTGAAAAGAATGCTAACGAAAACAAAAAATTTTCATTTTCGTTTTGTTTTTTGTTTCATTTCGTTTCGTAACGAAAACAAAAAATGCACAAAAAACCCAGAAAAACGAAAACGAACCGAAACGGACCCCTAAACGAAAAACGAAAAACGAAAAATTATTTTTTTGAGTCATGCCCATCTCTACTCCTAATGATCTTTGTTGCCCTTCTCTGAATTTGTTCGAATTTGTTAGCATTGTTCTTGAAGTGTGGTTATGTTAAAAAACAATCCTGACCCTGTATGTAATGAAAGATTGTATTCTCCCGCACATGTGTATACTGTACCAGGGATTATATAGAGATACCATTGCAAGTATGTAAGCTTCTACACACACTGATTTCAACTGTAACTCAATAGGCATTTTGAGAAAGTGAGTTATATTTGTGTGGGAACATCTTGCAATGTATTAATTGCACATGGAATGCCTTTCTAAAACACTTTTATACTGTATTTGCCCTGCAAAGCAGGGTTTTTTTTTGTCGTATTAATTAGACACATTGCCCATATGACAGACATAGTGACCCCAATTTTGTCATTTTTGTTTTATTTTTAACTTTTTTTCTTATCTTCCTGCTTACCTGACCAAAGATGGAAATTGAATTTCAGCAATTCTGTAGACCCCCTCCCTCCAAAATTGTACCAATAGGCCTATAAAATTCCGAAGCTTGCTTTCTTTTGAAACTTGTACATCATCCAAGAGATGATGTATCTGTTTTTTGAAATGTTATTCTAATTTTGTTTATATGACTATTCTTTGTTTTGGAGAAAGGGCAATCATTAAATTACACACACACAAGCACACACACATTTAGAAGTTTCTGCTTACAATTAACAGGGAATCTGCCACACAGAGTTGCAGAACTGATGTTCAGTCTTTGCTTTCAGTGCTTTATGGAATGGGGGACGTAGCAAAGAAGCTTTATGATTTATATATTCATTATTTATCTTTATTTTTGCATTTCTAGACTGTACCATATTTCCAAAAAGGACTCTGGGCAGTTTACACAAGCCAAATAAATCAGCAGTTAAAGGAGTAGGTCCTTTCATTGCTATAGATCAGCAATCTGACTCTCTTTGGCTTTATTTGGTCCACCAGTTGCTGAAATATATTTTCAAAAGAGTAAGAGGAAGTTTGGTTTGTTTGTATAGGAAATACATACAGAATTTCTTAAATGAAACACAAGAGCCCAGCTGGCATTCGGAAATGGAGGAGCGCAATCAACCAATCCCTTACTTTGTGCTGGGCTCACACAGGGCTGAACTCTAACAAGGAAGAAGCCTCCAACATCATCTTTCCTTCTCCCTGGCACTGACCAATGAGACAGGGAGGCGGGATGATGCATTTCCCTGCACAGCTCCTGATTGGCCAGCACCAGGGAGAAGGAAAGATGACACATAGGAGGCTTCTTATATACTTATATGTGAAAGCATAATATTTATGCTCAGTACTATCAGCAGATTAGAGATGTAAAATTTCTGGAAACTTTAGGATTAAGTGAAAAAAACCCACATTTTTAAACCCAATGTTCCACTTTTCCCAAGCCCCCCCCCCCCCCCGGCTTCCACATTTCTGGAAATTTTACATCTCTACAATATATATGTGCATCTTATGCTCTCAGTTTTATGGTTTGTGGGAGTGTGCAGATCTTTTGGTATCCATAGATTGTAGTGCATTTCTGACATCAGTTCAAAAATTGTTTCAGCAGAGCAAGGTGAATTTCAATGGTCTAAAAGACAATGTATTTTCATTTAAAATAGCTGGGCTCAAAACTGGGATGACCATGAATTTACTGGATGACTTTCTTAGTCACATGTCGTGTCCTGTTGTTACAGTTCTGACCGACTCTTCATGACTCCATGTCCATGGAGTTTTCTTGGCAGGAATTCTGGAGTCCAGGTGCCTACAGCACCTGGTATTTCCTGGTGGTCTCCCATCCAAGTGCTAACCAGGGCCGACCCTGCTTAAGGGCCTCTTAGTCACGTACTCATCGAATACAATATTTCAAACAGGACATAGAAATAACAGGGCATAGGTTCTAAAGCAGGGTCTGAAATTTATACTGCAGCAGATTTCCTAAAACCAAGCAGGTATAAGTGTGGTTACAATACGGTTGGGAGATTCCTTGTAACCTTATGTGGGTTCCCCTTGGTACAATAACAATATTGACTGGCTTTATTGGGCTGTTGTGAAAATAACTGGGAGAAATGCAGTTAATGTGCTTGCCATGGTGGTTATACTATGAGAATTCTTAGGAAACTATGAGTGTTTACACATGTTCAAAAGTGCATCTTATCTGGGGTTATGGTATCAAAGTGGGGATATAGGATGTTGTAATCTAAAAAGAAGTTCTGCCATTGTTCCCTCTCTCGTAATGCTTGGAAACATGCAGAAGGTCTCCTCTGCTTACCAGCTCCTCGTTGAAATGAACTCTTCACTACTGGATTCCTATATGCATTCTCTACTTTCCAGACTCTTGGCTACTTCATTTGTTAAGTTGGGCAAAACTGCCACTCATTGTGCCCTGTTTTCACAGGAGATGAGAACTGAAAAAATACCTTTATTGGGATAAAGTTACCTCCCCGAAAGATGCCCTGGAAATAACATCAACATTAACAGTTTTCAATTCTTTCATCCTCTTAGATACTCATTCACTGTTATAGCTACTTTTCCCTTCCTGCATTACTTGTATGAGACAATCCATTGTGAGTTAAGCAGGTAACATGAAGAACCTCCTTGATGTAGTGCAATATACCAAACAAAAGAATGATGTTGAACACCTATTCGTGTATAGCCTCATATGAGAACCATAGTTTTAGCTGGTCAATGTTTCTTTCTTGAAAAATAACAAAAGTATGACTATACGTGAGAGACCTCCAAATAAAACACTGAAATGCAGTGTAGAATGCTAGGGTAGCATGCATATAAAGTGTAATCTTCATTTCCACCTTTCCCTATTGTTCTTTAAGAAGATGAATTCCGAGCTTTGTTTTACATATATGTACGATAGCTACCTTAAACTCAGTTTTGCTATTATGTATTTGCTATTATGTATTGGCATGAAGAGCTGTTCATGTTCATATTATCCTTTTAAAATCACATTCATGCAACCCATCAATAGCAGTTGAGTTTTGGAAAAAAAATGTGAAAAGAAGTTCAAAATTTCATTCGCAATAGGAATGTCATATTTTTTGGATCACAAATCCCAGCTTGGCCTGAGAGACGGAAATCTAAATGTGCTCACCTGGAAGGAAGGCCTAAACCGAAAGGATTTCAAACATAGCTCCAACTAGATTCTAGAATAGAAAGAAAAGTCACGTGCTAGCATCAGGAAAGAACAAAAAGCTTAGATGGAGCTTAGCTTAGCGAGGTGTCAAAGTCTTCCAGAGAAGCACTCAGCTGAAGCAGCCCAGTGGCGCAGTGGTTAAATGCCTGTATTGCAGATAAAACGGTGCTCACGAGCAGGGGTTCAATCCTAGGTACCATGCTCATGGTCGTCTCAGCCTTCTATCCTTCCGAGGTCGGTAAAATGAGTACCCAGTTTGCTGGATTGGGGGGGGGGGAATGTGTAGCCTGCATACTGTAATTAAACTGTAAACCGCCCAGAGAGTGCTTGAAGTGGTATGGGGCAGTATATAAGCAGAACACACTTTGAAACTGGGGCAGAAACTGGAGCTAGGTCTCAAAAAGCTTCCAGTTTAAGTCTTTATCTTGAGTGATCTGTACTGAGGTGTCTATTAAGTCTTTGCCATGTAGAACTTCCAGAAGGCAGATGTATGGGGTTTTATGTTGAAAAAGTATAACATTTTCATCCCCAATGGACACTAGTGTTTCAAAGGAGTTTTGCCTGACCCTTGTTGTTAGATTAGGTAGACCTTCTAGAGAAGAGTGTTTTGTGAATTCCAAGATTTACATTGTTCATGGGGTACAGAAATCCCATTGTCCCAAGAAGTATGTGTGCGTTGTGTCACTACAGTCGCAATCGACTCTTCGTGACCCCATGTCCATCGGGTTTTCTTGGCAGGAATACTGGAGTGGCTTGCCCAGCTTATAGTAAGCTATATAAATATTTTCTCGGCCAAATATTACTCAAGCTCCCGGCCCCCCCCCCCCGAATGACATATGGGCCTCCTTCTTGAAGACACTTCTGAATCAGTCACCACCGGGGTGGCTGATTACCTTGATGCTGTTTTAAAAAGTTATCCCTTGTGAATTACATTGAGGTTTCCAAGGTGGGACATATTTTAAAAGTGGTGTTGTTCTGTCTACTTTTATTTATTTGTATTTATATCCTCCTTTAAATGCCATTAAAGGTTTATGAAATGAATGAATGAAATTGTGAATAACAGGACTATGCATTTTTTCCCAGCTAACAGCTGTATTTTAGCAATAGGCATGAAGTGGTTGGTATGTGATACACGAACTGAGTTGTTTGTGAACTTTTGGCTAGAGAATAAACCAAGTGAATATCGGTTCTTACCCTTTTAGCTCTCTGGGTCAGCTCATTTTACACAAGTGGCAACAATGATAGTTTGAGTTGTAAGAACAGAATGGTGACCACATGTGCGCAGGAAAATGAAAACTACTTTGTTGGACTGATAACATTTTAAAAAGGATATATAAATCCTTTTATAGTGGTGTGTGTATGTGTGTCGGCATGCACACATGCACGCATACAAACACACACACACACACACACACACACCACTATGAACATTATTTTGTTAAAGGCATCCTTATACTAGAGCCCTAATGATACTGCAGCTAGATTTTTTTATTTAGAGAAGATATAGAATATACATGTCAAAGATATTTTTGAGATCTTTAGCTACTATTTACTCAACTGTTCTGTCCCTTTGGTTCTGTTAAATTAATAGTGATGGGAAAAATTCCTTTCACTTTCACAGATTCAGTTTCTCTTACATTTCGGTAAACCATATGTTCTTTCTGTCGTAGACAAGAAGAAAAGCACATTCCAGAAATTGAAATGAACTTATATTTCTTCCATAGGTAGCGGCCAAAGTTATTAGATATAGGTATTCTCCCCATGCAGAGGAGCATCTTTGTATGTCCTCTTCAACACAGAAGAAAGTGGGATGCTGCAGGGTGGTCTCTCCGAGTAGAGATGGGCACGACTCAGTGAAATTTTCGTTTTCATTTTCGTTTTTCGTTTTCATTACGGAACGAAACGAAAAACGAAAATCGGTTCACAAATGGAACGGAAACGGAAACGAAACGACTAATTTCGAGCCAATTTTCGTTTTTCGTCACGGGAAAAGCATCTAATAGCACTAAATGGGGAGAAACGAAAAAATTTTCGGTTTCATTTTGTTTTCCGTTTTCGTTACGTAACGAAACGAAAACGAAAAATTTTGAAAATTAGCTCACGAAAACGGAAACGAGCCGAAACGAGCCCCTAAACGAAAAACGAAAAACGAAAAACCATTTTTTCCTGAGTCGTGCCCATCTCTATCTCTGAGAATTGTATCCAGGAGAGAATACAGCCAGTAAAAGTGATGGTATATTAATGCTGTATAAGGGAATACTGAGTATTGGAATATTGAATATAAAGGGAATATTGAGCTGTTAACTGGGAGATCCTGCCCATTTCTAGGAGTTTCATACTCTCTTAACATATATAGGAATAGGAATAGGAATCTTTATTGTCATATAGACACGATGAGTGGGCATATCTTATTTGGTTCTTGTGTTCTCTGTCAGGAAGCCTGCCTGGCATCCAACACAGTCAGATACCCTGTTTCCCTGAAAATAAGACCTCCCCCCCAAAATAAGCCCTAGCAGGATTTCTGTGCATTTGTTAAATATAAGCCCTACCCTGATAATAAAACCTAGTGATGGGTGTGGCTCTGGTTCTGTGCAGGGCTAACATGCAAGCATATTATACTTAAAAAAAATAAGACATCATCCCCTGAAAAGAAGCCCTAGTGTGTCTTCTTGAGAAAAAATAAATATAAGACTGTGTCTTATTTTCGGGGAAACACGGTATCTATCCAGCAGTCATGTGTGTGTGTGTGTCATGTCATTACAGTCACGACCAACTCTTTGTGACTCCATGTCTGTGGAGTTTTCATGGCAGGAATACTGGAGTGTTTTGCCAGTTCCTACTCCAGGTGGCTACAACACCTGGTATTCCCTGGTGGTCTCCCATCCAAGTACTAACCAGGGCTGACCCCACTTAGCTTCCGAAATCACGCAAGATCGGATGTGCTTAGGACATCTAGGAAGCTATCCAGCAGTCATACATTTGTTAAAAACTATGTACTTGAATCTGAGAATAAGGTTTATATTTTACATTTGACGGTAGGGTTTAAGACATATTGCTTTTGAGCTGATATAGTAGATTAATGTACAACAGGAAAGAAGCAACAATAGCAGCAGAAGAGAAGAACAGTGTTGATGAATAATATAAATACAATAGCCCATTTAGAGCCCTTATCAGCCCAGTTACCTAACATTTGTTATTTATTGAACAATTATCTACCCCAATCATCTGGAATGATCATCCATGTGGAGGATAAACAACTTGCAGTAAAATACCTGGGAAATTCACAAACTTGATCACATATGAGATTGGCAGCATCAAATGCCAGCAGCTAATTTAAATAAGGAACATCTGTATGCTATTATTTTGGGGATTTCTGTTTGTATCTATCTGTCATTTCAGAAATTTGAGGGTTTTACGAGCCACTGCTGGAATGTTTTTGTGTTTCTTACACGAATAGCCAATGACAAAGAAGTCTTTTAAAAATAAAAGCTTGTGACAAAGGCAGTGAAGCTTAGTGTGTTGGTAGGGATAGTGTGTATACATTTCCCTGAATTGGAAAAAATAGGTGCAGCATTAACAGTACAATTTCATAATGGTGCAAAGTAACATGACAGTTGCAACACAGTGGAAAGTTATAAGATTTGTGTGCATATCCATGTATATTCCTAAAATAAAAATGCCATTTTTGAACTATTCTTTTGATCTTAGACTGATCCAGTATGAAACGGTTCAGTCTGAACAGGTATGGCAAAAATAGATGATCTAGCATTGTAGAAAATGCATTAATTTTTACGAGTGAATTATGAAGATGTACAACTCAGTCAGGACTTAGAATAAACATAATATTCCTTAATTAATCCATTATGGTATGGGACATATATGACATATTTTATTGCTTTAAAATGAAAGATATTTTTTAAAAAGGAAATTGCTAGTTCTCAAACTAAAAGGTTCTTTCCCTAAATCATAAAATTGTATCATTTAATTTGTCCAACAGTATTAATGAGAGAAGCATGTAAAATCTAGTGCTCAGTTTTCTTACAAAGGGCCATCCTCTTGTACTAGAAATACTGCATCATTATAAATTATAAACTTTTACTTTGATTTAACGATGAAATTTGAATCAGGTATCCAAGGCCTTAGACTAGTGGTAGTGAACCTTTGACATTCCAGATGTTTTGGACAACAGTTCCCGCAGTCCTTTGACATTGTCAATACAGGCTTGGAATTCTGGGAGTTGTGGTCCAAAAATCTGGAATGCTGAAAGTTTGCCACCACTGACTAACAGCCATCGCGTTTCTGGAAGAACAGCTTCAAGGTTCATATCCTGCTATCTACAGAATCTAAACAGAGTGCAAGCAAATGGTTTGTTTTCTAAAATAAACATTTTACATTTTGTTCAGAAATGTTTGACCTACTTGTTCGGTTTTTTATTATTTCTATGTTTTGCACCATAGCTGGTATGCTGAGGATGTGATATGCATGTACTGAGAGGTCAGAGTGATCATACCTTAGAGGAAAGCAAATGCCTTTCTAATGGTTATCATTACTGTTAATGGTTATATGAGATGGGGATGCCTTTGGAGCCTAGTAATAAATAAATACATTTAAACATTATTCCCCATTATTTGAACCTGGTTTGCAGGTTTCCCCTTTGGAACTGCACAGAACAAGGTTGCTAATGCTTCTGTCAGATGGTTCTTCATATGTTCGAAAATGGGGACTTCTTAGTAATCTTTTCTTCAAACTAAATTTACCCAATTTCCTCAACTGTTCCTTGTAGGCCAAGCTTTTCACACTATTTACAGTCTTTGGCTGCCATCCATCATACACATTCTACCTTATCAATAGAGATGAGCACGAAACGAATTTCGTGGTTTGTATGAATTGATTTTAAGAACTGCACGCTGGCTCTTGGTAATTGTTGCCTTTGTTTCTAACCGCTGCCAGACTGGTTATTAAAGTATCTGTTCTAGAACATCATCTGGTACGGATGTCAAACAGACTAAGGGCATTACCTCACATCCACTTTGTTGCTCTAGAAAGTGCACTGAGTTGAGGTACTTAAAATTGTTTCCCCATGGCTGTTGCGCTTTAAGCAAAATAAAGTGCAACCACACCCTCCCAAGACGACTCAGCACATCTTCCTTGTACCTGGCCTTGGGTTGGTGGAATCCCTGTTGCATTTCCATTGTGGTTTTTAAACCGGTACATGTGCCCGTGGAGAAATTTATATTCTGCAACATAACTGTTTTTTCTGTCTTTTGCCACAGGAAAGCTAAAACAAATGCACGTTGATGCGGCACCCATCCGCTAGGTCACAGAGGTTTCGTAACAATAAAGTGCGTCCTCAAGGATGCACAAACAGCAACAAAACCACGTGACCATAACAAGATGTATTACACATTTTATTTTGTAGCCGTACAAAGTGGACATGAGGTAACACCCTAGGTAGTAGTTTCTGAGAACGCCTTCATTCCCCCTTAAAAGGTGGGACAGCGTTTGCCAGCCTTCACTCTTCAGGGACCACTGTTCTCTGAGAAACTCAGACATTATAGACAGAGGCTGTGAGATTACATCTCTAAGTTCCACTTAGTACCCTTTGATGCAGTTCATCTGGCCCTGGAGACCTGAATTCGTTTAAAGTAGCTAGGAGTTCCTGTACCATCTGTCTGCTTATCTTGAGCAGCAGCTCATTCCCTGCCTCCTTTCTTCTGCTCATGCTAGATTGAGCACTCTATTCCTTTGGGAGAAAACAGAAGCAAAAGCATTGAGTAGTTGGGCCTTCTGCCACCCAATAGCATCTCTCTAGCTTTTCAATGCTGGGGACCTACTCAGTGGACCTAGGTTCAGCAAGGTTTTCATTTGGGAGAAGACATAGGCAAGTAAGCATTGAGCATTTGTGCATTTTGTCACCCATTACCATACTGTATATCCAGCCATTCAAATTTTACCGCTTCCTAGTTGTTCCTCTCGTTCTGAGCAGAACCGAGGAATCCCTTTTTGTTATTTTGAATGTCCCTTGTACGTCTGACTTCATTCTCAACTTTATCTTCCCTGACAGTCCTCCTATAAATATTGGCTACTCGTTTGTAATCCTGCTTTCTGTACATGCTCATTTTAAATCTCAGATCATCGAAAACCTCCTTCAGGAGCTTCCCCATTTGTTTCAGATGTCTCTGACTTTTCTTTGTTGTAGGAATTGTTAAGGGTTATCTCACCCTTAAGAAACTCACAAGTACTCCCTTCTCTTTGAGTGCTTCTTTTTGGAATATCACAAAGATTTTTTAAAAAGCTTATTGAAGTTCAGAATGTTACACACACAATTCCTTTTCCTCAGGGTGACAAAGCTCAAAGAGGTCTGTGTAACCTTCTTGATGGTCTCTCCCCACCCCACCATTGTTAAATACTAGATCCAGTCCAGCTGTCCTTATTGCTCCATTCACCTTCTAAAAGATAAATTTGTAACCAGGGCAAATGAAGAATTTGTTGGACTTCCAACAGATATTAGGATAGCTGAACTTTCGCTTACATCTCTGCTGTTTGAGTGTTCAACATTCTAATTTGGAAAGGCATTAGCTGACTGTTTTGTCCAGCATGATCTGCTGTTCAGCCCCCTACAATGATGTCGCTATTCTCATTTTATTTTATGTAAAACTACACGGGAGGCATTGTGGGAGTTGGCACAGCTAATTTCGACTAATTGTTGAGCTGCTACAATGCATGTCTAGTGCACTGTTGTACACAGCTAGGCATAAAAATGACATGGGACAAACACTTAGTTAATTAGCTGCAACAAATTCCGTGATCACTTTTATATGTATTTACATATTCAATAGTATTCTACTCAAATGCAACTTTTTATATTAGATTATAACAAATAATTTTAAACATTTTAAACATGATAAACAGTGGAAACATTCACAGCATCCTTTATTGTCCCCGTATTTGGCTATCAGTCTGTTGGTGAAAGCTTGTTTAGATAAGAACATTTCTGTGTCCTGGCAAATGGACACCAGGGAAGTGGCTGGTCTGGCCTTTCTGGGTTTGATGACTACGAGCAGCCACCTACATGCTTCTAAAGATGCCTGTGGCTGAGAAGGGATGTTTCCACTTGTTTGTATGACAGAATACAGACTTTTGGTTAACAGCTGCAGCATTTTGTACCAGTTGCAGGTTTTTTAATTGTCTTCAAATGTAGCTCCATGTAGAACATGCTACAGTAACCCAGAGAGAATGTAACTAAGGCATACGTCACTAAGGGATGTGTCACGTTGGTTTTCCTCCTTTTTGCTTTTTACCCTGCAAGATCTCTTCAAAGGTGTTCAAATCCTTTGCATAAAATCCTGCTTTGGCTTCCCTTCTTGCTTAGTCTGCTCCTTTTAAAAAGGTGGCAAGTAAATGTTACCTGTTACATGGTTCCCACTCCTAGATGCTTTTGCAAACAATATCATTCTCTTGTTACTTCAGAAAGTAACATATTGCAGTTAATGTTACTTCTAACCTATTGCTTCCAACCTCAGATTTGCATAGCATGGTTTGTGCATTTTCCTTGTATGGGACTTTTAAATCTACAACCAGAAACAGAATAGAGGTCCTTCAGATTAATAGATTTAGAAATTAGCTGCAATGCATTTGTCTACTTGTAAGAGCCTCGTAGTGCAGTGGTTACATGCCTGTACTGCACGCAAATCTTTGCTCATGACCCCAGTAACTGGCTCATGGTTCAATCCCCAGTAAACGGCTCATGGCTGACTCATCCTTCCATCCTTCTGAGGTTGGTAAAATGAGTACCCAGCTTGCTGGGTGGAAGGCAATGTGTAGCCTGCATTTTTAAAAAACTTTAAACCACCCAGAGACTACTTGAAGTAGCATGGGGTGGTATATAAGCAGAACGCTTTGCTTTGCTTTGCTAAGTAGGATCCTGATTTTTCAGATATTTGTTCAACTATGGATGCAGATGCCTGCCTGCCTGCCTGCCTGCCTGCCTGCCTGCCTGCCTGCCTATCTATCTATCTATCTATCTATCTATCTATCTATCTATCTATCTA
>JAHTLZ010000213.1:2553897-2574008 GCA_023846285.1 Phrynocephalus versicolor | reverse complement strand
GAAGAAGAAGAAGAAGAAGAAGAAGAAGAAGAAGAAGAAGAAGAAGAGGAGGAGGAGGAGGAGGAGGAGGAGGATGTTGATGCTGATGTTGATGACAGCAACAATGACAATGACGAAAATGAGCCAGTAGGTTTCCTATATTAAGTTCCTGAGGGGGGAGGTGTCTGTCTCTTTCTTAATATCTGAGAGGCTAGGGTTTGGTCTTCTGCATTAATCAATAAGGTAACAGCTAGCAGGTGTGAGGAAAACAAAACGGTTAATAAGAAAAAATGTATTTGTCATTCTGTTTCCATTTACTCAATATTTCAGTTAAGAGAATCATCATCAGTTTTGTTTGCCTCGCACATCATCAATATCAGTATAATAAGATGCACATTATATCGTGCCTTGCCACAATTCACCTCATGTTAATCTTTGGAAACACAGAGTCCTGGAATAATTGAGATGAAAGGGGCATAGAAGACCATGGAGTCCACCCCGTATCTCAAGGCAGGAATAAAAATCAAAGTAGATATTTTATTTATGTATTTATGTATTTATGTATTTATTTACTTATTTATTGGGTTTTTATACTGCCCATCTGGCAGCGAGGTCATATGACAGTTGTTCAATAATTTCTTGAATGTCTCCAGCAGTGGAACATTAGTTACCTCCTGGAGGAATTGGTTCCATTCTTTTACTGCTCTTCCTGATATTCATCCCAAATCTGTCTTCCTAAAACATGAGCCCATTATTGTGTGTCCTGCATTCTATGATGATAGAGAACAGATCTTGTCCCTTGTTTTCAAATGGCTTAGGAGTGGCATCAGTATTGGGAACAATTTTCTTTCTACCAGTGCTTTTATACTGGTTCAACCACCTCAATTCACCTGTTGTTGGGCAGAAACTACATGCCAGATCCACAAGGAGGGTGCTACATTTTTCCTTGTCATTCCATAATAGCCGAGGCTATGTAAACCACGGAGAGATAAATCAACACTCTTGAGTTGGTTAAGAAACAATGCAGACCTTGTGGTGTTGCAGTTCTATTATTCTGTTCTTCCAATGCAGATCATTAACTAACAGACAGCTATGGCTGATTACCAGTTATTTTTGAGTAGAGGGAAGGATTTATATCCTGTTTCCCAATGGAAGCATGTAGTCTGCTTCAGAGAGAGACCTATTACCATAGTTAAACAGCAAATCAATACACTGGCTGAAATCATGCTGGTTAAGTTGCACTACAGTAGGTCCGTTGAGTCAGTGGGGACCGGTGAGTCAATTCCGCGGTATGTTCCATTGATTCAGTAGGTCTAGTTATAATTTACTTTCTTAAGCAACAGGATTCAGGATGACATATTGCAGATCTTGTGGTCTCAGAATGCTTGTGTAGCTTGGGTCTAGAGATGCGTCAGCGGTCACTAGAACGGAAACGGAAAACTTTGTCTGAAAATTTTTAGGTAATCATTTTCACTTTTTTTCCTATTCAAAAAGCTACAGTATTTTGATTTTCTATAGGGAGTGTTTGAGAGCCGCAACATCCATGGCTTTCTGGTTGCAAAATGGCATCATGGGTCATTTGAATGGGGCAAAGCTGAGCTTGCCTGAGGCTTCAAAGGAAGAACAGCAGGATTGATGGTGTGTCAGCATCACTCATTCTCTTATGTAAATCATTTTTGGTTGCAATTATAAAGGAAGCAGAGCAAGTCTTTCCACTGTATGTTTCTACTTATAACATTTAAACATCAAGGTACATCTAAGATCATCACCTTGTTTAGCTAGGGCACGAATCTGGAAATCTCAATTGTTGAATGATTGAAATAGGTTTCAGTTTTATGTATGCATCTTATTATTGTGGAAGTAGCATTCCATGCCATTTTCCTCACAAATGGGTCAGTCAAATGTGAATTCCAAGACTTACTGCAAAACTACAATGGGTTTTACCTGTAGATTATATTGCAAATATATTTCCATTTTTCCTCCTTGAACAGTGGCTATGTAGCATCACTTGCCTCTTTAAATTTGATTGCAGTGTCTGACACTCTCTCTGTCAAAAGCCAAACTCTTTCGGAATGGAGGAAAAGATAAAAATAGGATTCACATGTACTTCTGGCTGCCAGTAGGAAACACCCCCTCCCCTGCATCCTTCTTTGAAGCTTTTGTGATTTAAGCTCCCTCTTAACAGTAAGCATTTTTAATGGAGAAACAAAACAGAAACCAATATCTGAAATTTAGGTCATATTAGTAACACATCAAAGAAGCAAAACTTCCCCCAAAGCATGGTGGAAATCAGTTTCGTGTGAATATACATCAAGTTTTCTCCTTCGTGATGGTGTAGACTATAGAGTAATCATGGACCTCCAGATGTTCTTGGATTCCAACTCCCAGAATTCCCTGTAAGCACAGCTAGTGACAAAGGTTCCTGCAATTTATAGTTGAAGAACATCTGGGGACCCAAAGTTGGGAACCACTGGTATTGAACATTGGCCAGAATTTCTATTTCCTTTCGTTTTCTTAATGCAGTGGTGGTGAACCTTCGGCACTCTAGATGTTTTGGACCACAAGCCTGTATTGCCAATGACAAAACACTGTGGGAGTTGTGCTCCAAAACATCTGGAATGCCGAAGGTTCACCACCATGACCTTAGTGTCTCAACTGGGTACAGAACAGATACTGTACCTCTCAATTCATTCCATGTTGACATTGAGATCCATTCCTTCATGTTGTATCTCAGGCTTAAAATTAAATTCAACAATCCACTTTTGGATTGCTGGCATTAATGTATACTAAATATGAGTTTGAGTCCTTCCTTTCTTTACCTAAAACAGTACAGCTTGTTGAGTGTTACGGAGAGGGTAGCTGTGTTAGTCTTTACAAGAATTCCAGGCAAAATCCACGAAATGTTACATTAAAATATGAAAGTTAGTCTTTAAGGAGCCACATGTTTTCTGTCTTTTGTTTTGTTTCATTTTTCTTTGATTTTGCCTGGAATTCTTGAGTGTTATGCTAATGCTTACCATAGTCTGAACATGGGATGGTGTTTATTGTTAGAAACACCAAAAGATATGTGAATGGAATCACAGGAACCTTTTTGCTCTTCTGTAGCTTTCCTATGAGCTTGCTTTGTTTTGTGATTGGCCATTGGGATTTTCGCATGGGCTTCATTTGCAATTTGATTTCTCAGACCCAATACTCACAGGCAACATTCCTTCTAAGGTGCACATGTACAGATCTCCATTGGGGCTGTGCATAGGCAGCTGGCAGCCAGTTTGTTTACTTCCTGTTTTGAATGAAGCCCTTCCCATCATTGTGTGAATGGCCATGATGAGAAGGAAAATTAGAGCGAGCGTTGCTCACAAGTGACTATGGCCTTAAACGCATAAATTGCATCTATTTTCTGATAGCATATCTGTATCTGATTTGAATCTGAACATAACACTCATTTTGCTTCCTGGGCCTAACTTTATTGAACCAAAGCATGCATAAGTCCTCAGGTTATATAATCTGGACTTTCAGAGGTTGTACTTAGAAAAATATTGGGTGTTGGAGCAGTCAAGTACACGTGATTGGTTCCCAATGGGGTATAGTTGGTAGTGTGGTGTAATGGATTATAATTCAGGAGATCTGGGTTCATTTCCCAAGTTCTGCCTTGTTAAACTCATTGTGGGATTGAACTGATAAAACTACTTCTTAAATGTCTCCCTTACCTCGAAAACCCTAATAGGATCACATGCAAGGCAGTTCCAACTTGATAACACATAATAACAAATGCCACTCTCAAGTCCCGAAAATCAATAGCAGGGATGTTGGAAGCACAAGATTAGTTATGCTTCTCCGAAACCCATTTGTAGATATGTGTGAATTGGCATACTTTGAAAATCATCATTTATAAACATTTGTAGGTATATAATATACTAATATGGGAGTGCTGTTTCAAATGACTCCCATGTCATAAAAGCATTAACAGGGAAAATAATAATAATATCATATTGAGGGTTCTGGTATTCCTCCTCACCTTACAGCATCTCTGTCCTTGGCACTGTCTGCATAATTGTGCTTCACATCATTCCAGAGAAGTTGGTCTTTGTTTTAAATTGCAAATGGAGCTTACTGTCCCTGGACACTTCAAGTAAACATTTTTTGGGGTTAGATCTGCATTTGAATCCTATGCAAGTTTACTTGGGAGCGCATTCCACAGTATGAAATGAGTGTTCCTTTCAAGTAAGTGCACATCGGAATGCAGCCCTAAAATAAGGAGTTGGAGAGGGTAGGGGTAAGAGCCGGTGAATGAGGATAATGAGCATTTTCTGTATAGAAGAGGTTTGGAATAACGGCTTCCACTGAAATCCAGTCCTTCTCTTGAATGGGGTAATTCATGATCCTTAGGGTGCCATAGACTGTATTATGTGATATCCTGTATAACATTGCTATGGTGATCTCCAATAACTTTGTCCTATTCAGTGCTTTCTTTTGCTCTATACAGGTTAATCTTTGTTCTTCGGTGCATGCATGATTATCAGTGGGAACTAAAAGCATGTGTCAGGGGCCAGATGAGGAAAAATGTAAATGTATATAATATTCACATATCTTGTACAGTAAATGACTGCTAGGAATCATAATAGAGTAATGCATTAATATATACGGTATACTTGTTATGCCATCAAATAAGAAAGTGACAGGTGTATTTATTTATATATTTTTGTCATGGACATTTCTGGCTTTGTTGACGAAGACAAATATTTTGGAATTTCAACGTATCTCCACAATACTGTAGTGTCTTTGTTCTGGGGTTTCTTTCATCTTAACTTATCAACATAGTATATGAGCCATTTTATCCTACAGGCCGCTCATCATCTCAGTGTGTATTTGCTCATTAATGTCAGGTTAAGATCTAAAGAAATGTGAAAGTCTGATTGAAAATGTATTTTCTCTTTGTACTTTTTAAAAAAGTAATAGTAATTTAAATATCAAATCTAAAGCATTCCAGGTTACAGATAGCTAGGATAAATTGTCTGCAGTTTTGTTGCCTTGGTATTGCACTTTTAGTCCTGTTGTTATTCATGGTTACAAGGAGGCGGAGAGGAGAGGGCAGAAATGACACTATTGCAATCAAGAATGAGGCTTTTCCTTACCAAAGGGCACTTGTCTTGAATTCTCATCTCTACCCTGATTCATATTATTATATCACATCATAACAACAAAACAAAACAAAACAAAACCAGAAAGAAAACAAAAACAAAACTGTCAGAAACTGCAAGAGTGTCTATAAAAAGTAGATGGAATGAATGCTCATTAGCCAGCTAGTGACTGTGACCTTGATTTGGTTCTAGTCACCCAGATGGGATACCTGTATTTGTGGAAACCTAGTGGAATTCTCTTGAACAATGGGAGTAGTATCCTACTGGAAGGACTGGCACTATATAGGAAGTATGAGGTATTCTACTTTATTGGTTCCATTCCTATCTGCATGGCTGATTCCTGAAAGTGGCATTGGAGACAACCTGATGTGATTTCCTCCCATGCTTTTTATCTCACATAAAACCTCTGAGATGTAGGAATTTGATGTAATTATATTAGCAGACAGCTGCAGGCTGGTAAGATGAATTTATGGCTATGAACTAGGAGTGATAACTCAAAGTGCTCACAGTAAGGTAAAAGGAAAAGATTACATATTGTTTGATGAAATCCATTCAGGATAAAATGGGAGTACGGGCAAGAGGCACACGATCTTTAGAAAGGGTTCTTGGCCACGGAGCCAAAACCTTTCCCCCTTTCCCCCAAGCCCTTTCGGGGTTCTGTAGTCCTGCGATATAGTGGGACCGCAGTCTATGAACCGCAAAAGGGCGGGGGACCACTGTATATACTCTTTGTTCCCTTCATATTTTAAATAGTTTTGAAGAATATAAAAATCAAAATGTACATTTAATCCTTCTCAAATTTTCATTGTAACATGGAAGTATGCAGTCTTGTTAAAGTCGTGCACTTTTCAAACATGCATTTATTTTTCAGGAGTGGTAACTGCTTTGAATTCTGTTATTTTTTTCCAATGTCACAATTCAAGGCTTAGCTCTTGATTCCCACCAAAGTCAAATTCTTCACTTTGGCTGGATTGCGTCTGAGTTTTTATTTCAAAGAAAGTGACTTTTGCTGGATTTTCAGGCAAGAAGCCCCTTCAAGTCTTGTAGCATCAACACGGCATTACAGGTGGCAGGTATTTGTACTGAACTACAAACATTTAACGAAAATGTGAAAGAAATTCAAACTTTGGAGTTGTGCAGAGCACAGGCCATGCAGTTGAATGGCCTACGAGAACAGATAGCTGTGGTGGGACAATTCCTAATTATAGTCTTTTACATGTCTTTCCTTTTTTTTTTAAATGGACATTTTAAGCTAGCATAGAATAATAAAAAAGAATTTGAGCCAGTTGTTTTAACAATTATCAAGTGGCTAAATGCCTAGTCTTTTCTCGTGTATGAAAATGATTTTGTTAGTATGTAGGTCACATTACAGTACTGTCTAGCTATTGGACGTTGGCTTAGATAACTGTTTGTGAAGTATTAAATGGTTTTGCTGCCTCAGCACACTTTTTAAACCGGTATTTTTCACACAGCCATGCTACTGAAAAGGAGCAAAGCTGCTGCAAAAATCAATTTATCTTTTCTTCTGCTATTTGTGTATAGTGAGTTCTTGTAGTGTTTTATGATTTGATTAATTGTGATTCATTGTGTGGGTTAGCACTACTGTCTAATACTTCGTACTTGGGGAGGGGGAGCCTTTTATCTACTAAAGCACATTTATTTATGGCAGTAGTCTCCGCAAAACAATATGAGTGCAATAAGAATTTGGGTGAGGTGGAAGAACCCCCAAAACATTTAAGGAGATGAACTGTTAGGCATGATTAATCAAATCAGAACAATGTATATACCTCATCTTTTCAGCATTTGTGTTGCCTATTTTGACGGAATTGAACCGAAGCTGAAAGAAAAGTGAGTGAAACTTTGAATACACTTTCTGAATCATTGCAAGATTGTACCTGCGAGACATTATACAACTGGGATATTCTCTCTCCCTGTCCCCCCCCCCCATCCTCAGCAAGATTTAAATGTCCCAAATTAAATGACATTCTTGTTATATTTTTATTGGGCTGTCCTGGCTTACAATCAGTTAAATGCAATCTTATACAGGATAGCTGGAAACGTTCTTCACAAAAAGAAAACCCCTTAAAACAAAACAAAAGAAAAAACACACCTTGCCTGCATGGTGTTTTAATACAATAAGACCGCAGGTGGGTTTTTTAACATATTTATTTATTTATTTATTTATTTATTTATTTATTTATTATAGATCTGGGGTTTGGGTAAGGAATACGGTATGTATGTAAACCTAGCAGTCTTGTATAAAAGCTGTGGTGGTGCTTCTTTTCCATTTTATTATTGAAGTTTCTTTGACCCGACACTTTATTTTCAAACATTTTCAACTTATTTGTTCCAGTGTGCATTCTTAACCAGGGGTTGTTTTTCTCCCTTTTGGAAAATGAGCCCAGATGGCAATTGATTTTTCAAGTGCTGACAACCCTGCTTGAGAAAATGTTCCCACCTTCTTTGTGTCGAGCAAGTCAGGCAAACTAACGTGATGATGTGATCATCAGTTTCATGCAGACATGCAGAATTGATTGACAGGGAGAATTTTTTTTTTTTAAAATAAACCGCACATTCTTCTAGTGTTTTCAAATGTTTAATGATGTTTTCTGGAAGGAAAATTAGCAGGTGGTGGGAATGCCATACCCATATATCTATATCCCTCTATAGATATAGGTATAGATGTGGGGGGGGGGGAATCTAAATGCAACTGCAACCGCCCAGTTAAAGGCGGTGGCGGTGGTGGTGGTGGGGGACGGTTTGGTAATTTTTGTTTTGTTTGCTTTTCCCCTGCCATGGCCTTGAATAGATCAGTACAATTTGTAATAGCTTTTCGGAGCCAGTTCTAAAGCTAAAAGCTGTCACTGGCTAACTAGCCATTCTCAGGCCATTGCTTCTGTTTGCGTGACTAAATACGTACAATTAAAGCTTAGCACTTTCCTTCTGTATGAACTCATTGTTATCCAGGGTTCAAGTGCTCAGATAATGGGCCAGAAGAAAGCAGTCATATCATCAGCTTGCAGTGGCTGGAAACTGCTTAGGAAAAATACATTTCTCATTATCAGATGCAGAATAATGCTTCTAATGCTTTCCATCTCTCCCTCCCCCCCCAGATGCCATAAAAATCCTCCCTTAAAGATCTATAATTTTCCCTCAGCTAAGGTACAAATAAGGATATAGGCAATGACTGTGGAGTAATTAAAGATTTCAATGATAGACTTTTTGCATTCATTTAGCAGAAGGTTTATATAGCTCCGTCTTCAAAAATCATCCCAGATTGGAAATGTCTGTACCTTGCAAATAACTTTGCCAGGTTTGCTGCATTTGTTCAAAATGGGTTTCCCACCTTTTCGTTTACGGATATAAATATACTGTACTAGAAAGGGAGAAACACAAGGTATTCAAAAGACCAAGCAATAAAATAAAATAAAATAATAAAACAAAACAAAATAACGCAAGTGTAGTGGTTTGCGAACATGGCATCCCAAACATAAGTCAAACAAGTACGAACAAAATCATCGCAGCCTGATTGCATGATCTCTCAATTCCCCTTTGCTGAAATGCAGGACACTGGGGGCAAGTTCTCAATGCCAACACCTTACAAGATGGGGCCTCATTCCAAAAAGTCCATCATGGTACTGGTGCAATGACTTTTGAGGGCCATCAGTCTTTTTAACGGCTTAAATTTCCTTCTTATAATTAAATAAACTGTCTTCAGCAGTTGGGTTTCCTCACTTTTCTTACCATGGGCGGATTGATAGATGAACTAGTATACGTGCAATGTCGAGTACTAGTGCAAAAGAAATGCTAAATATTGTTACAGTTTCTGGTTGTTATTTAGCTATAACAGTTGTCAGTTCCTGGCTCTTATTTATATAACTCATGACCAGAGTTATAGTGGATCCAGGACTTGCAAAATCAAAAGCCTGATCTTTTTAATTGGCAGGAATTAACCCACCCCATGTCCCCTTCCTTCCTCCACAATTTATACAATTGGATCACTGTATCTTTAGGGGGGGGAGGTTCTAAGCCCCTTCACAGATGCCAAATAAATGTGGATATTAGCAAACGGACAGCACATCTGGTTTGGAAGTTAAGATTGCTCCCCTCACCTCCACCACCCCCCCCAACCTGGCTGCAGAACCTTAACTCTTCCTCTTTAGGTGATAAAATGTGGCATAAGGATGAGCTGCTTCAAGTGATCCTGGTCCATTGAACAAAATCCATAGCGAACCTATATTGGGTGGGCTCTCTCTGAGGCCACACCCTATCTATGAGCGGATTGGTATACCAAGTGATTGCCCTTTTCATCTTCCTCCTCCTTCTCCTTGTGCTTGGTTACAGAACCTTAACCCTAACCCTTTCTGTGATCCTTCTGAAAATATGTCAGCACACACCGTTTATTTAATGCAGGCATGTCCAAACTTCGACCCTCCTGATGTTTTGGACCAGAACTCCCAGAATTCTAACCTTAGAGTGCCAATGGCAAAGGACTGTGGGAGTTGTGGTCCAAAACATCTGGAGGGCTGAAGTTTGGACATGCCTAATTTACTGAGTCTTTACAGGTACTGTACTGTATTTCCAAAAGTAATAATTATTGCTCATTGTTGGATTGTGGCCCACCCGGTTAAGTGAATCTGCTTGCATTGGTTCTGCAGATATGGCGGTCCTTCTGTACTTCAGAGAGAAATTTATTTCACAAAAGTAATAGATTGTTTCAATATACTGTTGTAAAGTGAAGTATCTGAATGCGGGTCGGTCTTGAATCATGTGGTTAAAAGTAAAGAGCTTGTCACTCCCAGGAACAGGATGAAAGAAAATGTTGTTTTGATTTCACAGATGACCACTCGAAGAACCACTGTTATAGATAAGTAACCTGTTTTCACTCTATCTGGCAAGTTATATGAAGTAGAGAAGGGCATGAGCTGCTGGTTCAGGGGTTCACCGTGGTTCGTTTACCACTGCGTCAGGTGCTCAGTGGTTCAGTGCTCCCCCCCCCCAAAAGCAGGCATGCACGTAGAGGCAGCACTTGGAAGAGGTAGGACAGGAAAGCAAGGGCACTGGTGGTTCGTGCCCATCCCTAGTGTACATATGTATTGGTGAAGTGGGAGTAGGTTGATAGGTTTGTTTTTCTCTGTCCATAGCTAGTCTCCTCAGTCTGTGAGATGAGTGTTGTGTAGGGGTCCAATCAGTTGAAAACTAGTGTGTTTCTCTTTTATTATGTATTGTATCTGACATGACCCTTAGTCTTCTTAGAGATTACAAGTACATCCCGATGCTGCAGGAGTATGGTAGCCCTGCTAACACAAAAAAGATACTTAAATTCATAATATAAATGATTGAGAAGATTGGGATTTATTTATTTTTTGCTATTGGTTTGTAATGTTTACATAATACCCTTTTCCAATGAAGTTAAGGCAGCACACTGTGTTTTCCCTGCTTTTTCATCTGTTTTATATTTGCAAGTCCCTGACAAGGTAGTTTGTTGGTTTAGGAGGTACAGTTGTCCCCCGCCCTTTCGTGGTTCATATAATGCAGTTGCGGTATATCGTGGGTCCGCAGTATATGAAAAAAAGGCCCCCTGGGGTAAGGAGGAAAGGCCTTCCCAGGCCTGTTGGAGTCCCCAAAAGGGCTTCCCCGCAAACCGGAAGTGACTTCCGGTAAACAAGAAGTGACCTCCAGATCACTAGAAAGCACTTTTGGGGCCTCTGGGGGACTGGAATGCCGCTTGCAGGCCCATTTGGGGAAGCACCCGGCTTGGGATAAGTACAAGAGCCCCCAGAGAGCCCGCCCAGTCCTGACCTGACCCAGCATGCGCATATTGTGGATTTTCAATTATTGCGGTTCGGTTCGGTTCGGGTCCCTAACCCCTGCGATAGGTGGGGGTTTACTTTACTGGTTGTTCAAAGGTAACCCAGTAGGGTGGAAGGGGATTTCGGTCTACTTCTTCCTAGTAAATGTACATAACACTAACCACTGCACCACACCAGCTTCTTAGATTTTCAGAGTACAGTGGGCAATAATAAGGTGAAGAGATATGAGAGGAAAATAAGAGAAAGCCTGCTGTTTGATGGTGCAGCATTTTTTTTCATGGAGGCCATAAAAATATCTGCTTTTGAACCATGTAGTCCCTGTAATTGTTTTTCTCTCTTCATTGATGTTCTGTCTCATATGGTGTAATTATTTTTATTTTTTTATCACCAGTCTCTTAAATGACTTTCTGTTTGCCCACTTAGAGTGTGTATATCGCTCTAGAGTGACCTAAGAGAGTGTAATGGTTCCAGAGGAGCCATTGTAGACTGTTGGGGAAGCTCTCTATGTATTAATATTTGTTTCACAGTTTGGAAGAGGCCATTACAGTTTATTGTGTCCATGACACCTGCCTTTTTAGTGTGGGGACTTATTGTACATTCAGGTCTATTCAGTCTTTTAGAGCAATACATTCCTAAGAAATGTATTGCTGTGAAAGACTGAAAAAATGTGGCATGACTGAGGAGAGATATGCTCAGAAAACAATTGAAAAAGAAATATTTAAAGCTGCCTTCAACAATGGAGTGTTCTAGATGCTATTATTACTAAAAAAAAATACTCTCGCTTCTTTTTTCTGAGTTTTCTCATTGCTCTATTATTGTGTGTACAGTGGACCCTTGTATAACAAACAGCTTGTATAACATAAAAAAATCTGGAGATAGGGGAAATTTGCTTAACATAATCGCCTATGGGGAGAATCCGTACAACATAAAAATGGGATGACTCCGTTTTCAATGCATTCCTATGGGAATTTGTATAAAGGAAAATTTGCTTGACATAATTTCATTTGGAATGAATTAATTCCTTTATACAAGGTACCGCTGTATTGTTGTGTGGGGTCTGCAAGAGTTTTAGGTTTTAACTTATCAGCAGTCCAGAGCAGTGTGTGTCCTCTAATGGTTGGCATGTAAATCATCCAAATAAATAAATAAGAGAGCACTCTTCAAATACTTGAAAAGTTGTCATATGAAGGAGGGGCAGGATCTATTATCAGTCATTCCAGAGTGCAGGCCACACAGTAATGTATTCAGGGTACATGAAGCCAGATTTCAGCTATATGTCAGGCAAAATGCCCTAATTGTTAGAGCAGTATGACAGCGGAACCAATTTCCTGAAGAACTGTTCTGCAAAAGTGTTCTGCTTATATACCATCCCATACCACTTCAAGTAGTCTCTGGGTAGTTTACAGTTTAATTACAGTATACCATAGCTGTTCAACTTTGAACAGGCCAAGGTCTACTTTTTCTGGCCCAAAGTGCCTGAGGGCTACTACACTAAAACCTCTACTTATGAATCTTATCCATTCCGAGCACATGTTCATAAGTAAAAACTTTAGTAAGTAAAGCAGCGGTTTCCCGTAGGAATGCATTGAAAACCAATTAATCTGTTCTGGAGGGATCAGATTTCAATGTGCCATGGCCCTTGAACTGCGCCACTCGGCTGAGACAGTGGGCTGGCAGACCCCAGAACTTTGCTGGGGCAGTGGTGGTCCTTGAGATGGGGGAGGGAGGGGTGGAGAACTTAACCCCTCACGTTTTAAATTGATGGCCGGTGGGCTACTTTTGAACCCTTCACGGGCTACCAGTAGCCCACGGTCTACCTGTTGGGCAGACCTGCAGTATACAGAGCACACATTGCCCCCCCTAGCAAGCTGGGTACTCATTTTACTGACCTCGGTAGGATGGAAGGCTGAGTCAGCCATGAGCCAGCTACCTGCGATTGAACCCCAGGTCATGAGCACAGATTTAGCTGCAGTACAGGCATTTAACCACTGTGCCATTAAATACTTGGCAGGCAGCCCCACCACCCACATATCTTCTAGGGAGTTCAGCACATCAATACTGGTATGTGCTCAACCTTAGCACTTCTTTCCAAAACTGTAGAAGATGTTTTGTGAAAAAGAGTGTCCTGTTTGTGAATTGAAATGTTGAAGATGCATAACAGGCTGTGTTGGCTTCAGGTGTCCCAATGGTAGGGACTCTGAAATGAGGGATTACTCAAGGGTGAGCAGAAAAGAATAAGGAAAAAAAGGTGCAATCTGCTTTTAGCTGAAGATTTTTTGTTTAATAATAATCGTTGAACTACAAAGATGGAGTGGACCCTTGGTCAATCAAGTCCAGCCATTTATCAAGGAGGCACAGTGGGGAATTGAGCTCCAAACCTCTGGTTCCACAGCCAGAGACCTAAGACACTGAGGTGTCCATCATGAAAAGAGATACACCTGTCCAGCAATGGTGGGGAACTGTTTTCCATCCAGATGTTGCTAGACTCTCATTTCCACAGGTCCTCTCAAACAGAGCCAGTGACGAGATGTAGCGGGAGTGGCATAAATCAAATACATAAAAGTATTTGGGGAACATCATCTTCCATCCCATTCTATACATAATGTCTTCTTGAGTCCTTCTAGCATTTTCTACCATCCAGTTTAAATTGCCCATGTTGTTTGTATACCAGCTGATATTAAAGAGCTGAAAAGTGCCATTGAATTGATTAAGAGCATGGGCAAGTGTTATTTAACCTTTGATACGACAGTGGATTTCATAATCTGCGACATCTAAACATATCCTCCCATGCAAGCACTGTATCTTATTATTATTATTATTATTTTTAATGAAGGTGACTTGCTTAGGTAGATTCCCAGTGTGGTGTAGGGGATAGAGCCGTAGACTTGGACTTTGGAGAAGAGAGTTTGAATTCCCACTTGGTAATGGAATCTTGCTGGGGGATCGTAACTTGTAAAAACGCTCCTTAAAAGCCTAATTCGGATTGCTGTAGGTCAGCTCCAACTTGATGGCAGAGAACACATGCACATACTTTTTTGGGTTTAATATATACAGTGGAATTTATTGTTATGCTATGCAAATATTACTGAGTTGTTGTAAAGCAATGGTAGGCCAGTTTGAAGTCAGAAAATCTAGATTTTGTAAAGACTGGGTAATGAAAACAGTTTTCACTGCTTATAACTTGTGTCCATGCTAAGAAGATTTGGAATGGCGAGTCCGTAATGAAGACACACATTGTTACTATTGAGTTCTGAAGGAAAGTTCCTGTCATGTGTAATTACTTTGATAATTGGAAATATTTTACACAAATTTCAGCATCTCTATGTGTGCTCTGAAAGAGACAGTTTTGGCAAGTTGCTCCTACAAATGATAAGACAAAACAAATAGATGAATGTCTTTCATTTTATACTAATTTTTACCAGCCACAATAATGTCTTTAGGAGAAGGGGAATTTTAATTTCGCTTTGTCCTGTAATGCAATGAAATTATATTATCCTCAGATTGATTTGGAAAGAGGGTGAGCTGGAAGGGTGGATATGCAGTACTGTATTGTCATAAGTCAGTCTGAAAAGATTTTTGCACCAAATTTAACAGGTACATTTTAAAGTCTAGTGTATATATCTTCAGTATTTCAATGTTGCTGTTGTTGCTGTTGTTGTTGTTGTTGTTGTTGTTGTTCAGTCATTAAGTCGTGTCCAACTCTACGTGACTCCATGGACCAGAGCACACCAGGCCCTCCTGTCTTCCACTAAATAAGCCTAACTTTCATATTTCAATGTAATGTTTCGTGGACACGTCCACTTCTTCAAACATATAGCAGCAGAATGAGGTGTGCAGTATATGTGATGGGATATACATTTCTTACCAGATATTCATTGGCTGTAGTATATAGAGTTGGGGGGTGGATAGGGGAGGGGAGAGGAGGAAGGGGAAGAAGAGGATGGAGAGCTGATTAATAGAGATGGTGGGAAGGATGATTAGGCCAGGGTATCTAGATATGTAAAGTATAGTATTATGGCTGTTAGGTAGACATGGGCACGGAGCGGCGAAATTCTCGTTTTCATTTTCGGTAATCGTTATCGTTACATAACGATAACAGTAACGAGAATTACTCCGCTCCAGCTCGAAACCAACCCCAAAAATGAAAAATTTGGTTGGGTTTGTCATTGTCATTAACGGCATTGCGGGCTCGCGCGATGCCATTGCCAACCAGCAGCACAGAAAAAAAGTTTTAAAAATAAAAAAAACTCGATTCCTGGCCAACAAGACAGGCAAAAATATGCCTGCCTTAGTGAGGGCACCTACCAGAGGGGTGGTTTCGGGGGGGGTGTCCCCGGTCTTCCTCCCTCCTTTCCTAGGCTGTCTCTATGCCATGCGGTGGGGGGGGGATCCAAAATGGCGACCGCAATATTTATTTTTAAATCGTGGTCAAAAAATCCACTAAAGCACAACAGAAACATGTGAAAAATAGGTATTTTAAATGCCTGAATTTTTATAGTAGCAGCAGTGGGTTTTTCTTGCAATAAAACATCTCCATTGATTTTATTTTATTTTATTTTTATTTTCATTTTTTTACACCTGCGCATGCGCAATTATGGGCTGGCCATGGGATGGGACCATGCAAATTTACTCATTCCACCAATCGCATGGCCAGGTTTTGTCTGAGACTTCTGAATGTGCCAGAGGGCATAAAAAGCCCACTAACCCTAACCCTAACCCTAACCCTAACCCATACGCCAGTACACTGTCCTACTTAGTGGGTCAGAGGCACCCAGAGGTGCAGCCCACTAACCCACCCTAAACCTAAGCCTAAGCCTAAGCCTAAGCCTTACCCTAACCCCAACTCTAACCCTAATCTGTACGCCAGTACGCTTCCCTTCTTAGTGGGTCAGAGGCACCCAGAGAGGTGCCTCCCAGAGCCCACTATCCCTACCCCTACTCCTACCCCTAACCTGTACGCCAGTATGCTTCCCTTCTTAGTGGGTCAGAGTAAAGGCACCCAGAGAGGTGCCTCCCAGAGCCCACTTACCCTAACCCTAGCCCTAACCCTAACCCTAACCCTAACCTGTACGCCAGTACACTTCCCTTCTTAGTGGGTCAGAGGCATCCAGAGGTGCAGTCCAGAGCCCACAAACCCTAACCCTAACCCCAACCCCAACCCTAACCCTAACCCTAACCCTAACCCTAACCCTAACCCCATGCTCTGGGATGTCAAATCGCGCTAAATCATGGTGGAAACGACAAACGACAAATGACAAACGGAAACGACAAATTTTTGAAAATTATCGCGACAAATGGAAATGACCCGAAACGGACCCATTCCGACAAACGACAACTCGAAACGTCATTTTTTCTGGTCGTGCCCATCTCTACTCTTAGGCATTGGGAAGGATCCAAGCAGATAAAGTAGTAGGCAAGAACCTGAATGTATGGAAGAACAGCTGATGAGGACATGTCAGATGGGAGGAGCCCAGGGCTGAATCAGGAGGGGACAGCTGAGGGCCCCAAGTAATGATTTATGGCATGGGCCACCCTTGGGGCCTACAACTGACAATGGACATGGGATACTGATGGGGTTGATGCCCTAGGGGATCCTACATCTGGCAAGAAGGGGCGTTCCTAAGGGCCCTTGAGGAATGTGGAAGCATCAAGGGGCAGGCAGGCTCTTTGATGTGTTGGATCCAAGCCAATGACTTAGCCAGAGTACTGCTTGCTGCAATTGATAAAGTGGTGCCCTATAGATTTCCCAGTATGACAGTCATGTCATGTTTTTCCTTTTACACGTCTGAGACCAAAATGACTCAGCTATAGGCAACAAAAAACAATAATGCTGTGAAATGTTGAAGGGAGTAGGAAAAGTAGAAGACCAAATACAAGATAGACTGACTCCCTAAAGAAACCCACCGGCTTGAGTGTACAAAAGGTGAGCAGAGCAGTTTTGGGCAGGACATTTTGGAGATCGCTTATTCTTAAGATTGCCATTAGTCAGAGTTGGCGTGACAGCACGTATCAACAAAAAACAACAACAAGACACCAGATTAGCCCACTTACCCCTTCTGAGCAAAGTACTGTATTTATTGTAAAACTACAAAGATAATATAAGAACATAAGAACATAAGAAGGGCCATGCTGGATCAGGCCAAAGGCCCATCTAGTCCAGCTTCCTGTATCTCACAGTGGCCCCACCAAATGTGCCCGGGAACACACAAGACTAGATATCTGTCTCCTAATACCACTCCCCTGCATCTGTCCCTTGACGTACCCTGGTTTTAAGCCTTGAGATTACACATCTCCATCATGGTTTGTAACCTGTGATGGACTTTTCCTCCAGGAATCTGTCCAATCCCCTTTGGAAGGCATCCAGGCCAGATGCCATCACCACCTCCTGTGGCAGGGAGTTCCACAGACTAACAACACGCTGGGTAATTTTTTTTTGTTTGTTCTCACTCTCCCAACCCTCAATTGGAGTGGATGTCCCCTAGTTCTGGTATTTTGTGAAAGGGAGAAGAGCGTCCCTCTATCTACTTTACTCATGCCCTGCATTATTTTGTACGTCTCAGTCATATCCCCCTCAGGCACCTTTTTTCCAGACTAAAGAGCCTAAAATGTTTTAGCCTTTCCCCATAAGGGAGGTCCCCAGCCTAGTAATCATTTTAGTTGCTCTCTTCTGATGCCCTTCACTGGTCCTCCACCCTTCTTTTCAAGGAGTTTTCCTTCATTTGTTTTATTCTTTAAGGCAATTTGCATGCTAGAAATCTGAATTTTACAATATGAGGATGATTGCAAAACTGTGATTAACCATTCCTTCCTTTGAGTCAGTTTCTCCCTGTTTTACAAAAGGTTTCCAAGAATAGTATGCAGAAAATTCAGTTTGCAAATTGCAGGGGAGATTTTTAGAGGGCAGCTTTAAAAGAATGGAGTCCTGAGAGCTCTAGCTATATATATGTCATTTGTTTTACCAAACTCTTATGTAAATGGCAGTATCAAATGAGAAGCAGAAGAAATGTCTTAAGAGAATGTATATACATTTTTGATGTATTAGTGTCTGTGGTTATCCCATTTAGTTACTTAAATATGCATTTCAAAACAATTAATATTTTAGTCCGGAGCACTTTCTGCAGTTTAAAATACATAGCCTCTTTTGTATTAAGTGCAGAATGTGTTAACCTTGAAAAACACTGTCCAGGATCTGGATGTTAAGTCATGGCAACTGGACTTCTTTTCTTGAGAGATTGAAACGTTTCGCTGCTCATCCAAAGAGCTTTGTCAGTCTGAACCAAGTTGAGTCCTCTGTTTTATAGCTCACTTTGAACTCATGTCACCTCGGTCTGAAATAGGCTCATAAGATGGACAACGGTCTGAATAGGCTCATTAGGTAGACAA
This sequence comes from Phrynocephalus versicolor, assembly GCA_023846285.1. Taxonomy (NCBI): domain Eukaryota; kingdom Metazoa; phylum Chordata; class Lepidosauria; order Squamata; family Agamidae; genus Phrynocephalus; species Phrynocephalus versicolor. The sequence goes on along the minus strand of JAHTLZ010000213.1, from coordinate 2,555,695 downwards.
CAGCCTAAGGCAGTGGTGGCCAAACTTCGGCCCTCCAGAAGTTTTGGACCACAACTCCCACAGTAATTTGTCATTGGCAATACAGGCATGGAATTCTGGGAGCTGTGGTCCAAAACATCTAGAGGGCCAATGTTTGGCCACCACTGGCCTACCTTTACAACCTTCCCAACACCCATAAAGAATGAGTCATTGATGATGGCCTTGCTGGTGGAGGTTTGAAGTGTTTTTTATTTGTCTGGGGGTTGTTGAAATTACTGCCTGATAAGTAGCAGGTAGACTGTGCCTGAGCCCCCCACCTCTGTTGAAAGAGGAGTTTTCAATACTCACATGAATGGCTTCCCTCACTCCTCTTCCAAAGCACTTCTCTTCTCTGTCTAATATGTGTACACCCTCATCTTTGAATGAGGATGTACACCTGCTGTCTTCAGGTGCCTTTGTCCTTCAAGTGGAGGTATACTACTGATTCTGGTCCTGAGGTGTTGCCTCTTATATGTTGGGCCATCCTCCTGTTTAATGGCTTCTTAGTTTCTCCAATGTAGAGGTCTGCACACTCCTCATGGCATTGGTCCACATATACTAAATTGCTCCTTTTGTGTTTTTTTAGTGGGTCCTTTGGGTGGACAAGTCTCTGCCTTGAAGTAAACAGGGATGCAGTGTTTGCCAAAAAAATCCTTTTAAGCTTCTCAGACACTCCAGCCATGTAAGGAATGACCAGGTTCTTCCGTCGGGTCTGGGTCTCAGGCTGATCCCTTGTTCTTCTGGGTTGGCACACTGCTTTGTTGAAGGCCCACTTTGGATATCCACAGGCCTTAAGTGCTGCCTTCAGATGCCCGTCTTCCTTCTTCTTGGCTTCTGTGGAGGTGGGGATGCTCTCTTCTCTGTGGTTTAGGAGCCTGATGTCTCCTAATTTGTGTTGTAATGGATGGTGGCAGTCAAACAGTAACTACTGATCTGTGTGGGAGGGTTTCCTATAAATTTCTATTCTCAGGCCATGGTTGGGTCTGATGATGACTGCATAATCTAGGAAAGCCAGCCTGTTGTCTTGGGTGTCTTCCCTAGTGAACTTAATATTAGGGTCCACTGCATTGATGTGGTCTATAAAGGCCTTTATTTCCCGAATCTTGATTTTAACCCAGGTATCATCTAAATAACTGAACCAGTGGGATGTTGTCCCTGGGAAGGTGTTGAGTGCCTTCTTCTACACATATTCCATGTATAGGCTAGCAACAATGGGTGACACTGAGGAATCAATGGCACAGCCATGCTTCTGTCTATAGAAGTCCCCTCTGTACATGAGATATGTGGTGTTCAGACACAAATCCAGGAGCAGGTGTATCTGGTCTGGGTTGAGGCTGCTTCTGGTGGTGAGGGTGCTGTCTTCTCTTAGTCTCTTCTTTACAGTTGTTAGAGCATTGGTGGTGGGAATGCTGGTAAAGAGAGAAGTAATATCAAAGGATACCATAGTTTTACCTATATCCAGGTTCAGCTACCTGTATCCAGTTTCTGCTCCCGCCCCGTGCATAAACTCCTCTGAATTGTGCACATGGTGGCTCATGAGTCCAACCAGTGGGGCTAGGATAGTTGCCAGGTATTTTGCAATGTTGTAAGTCACTGAATGTATACTACTGACGATGGGTCTAAGGGGGGCTCCTTGCTTGTGGCTCTTGGGAAGTCTGTAAAAGCAGGGGATGGTCTCCCCAGGATATAACTGGTGGTAAGTCGACCCGTCAATTGTGTTATCCTTCTATTTATTTATTTATTTATTTATTTATTTATTTATTTATTTATTTATTTATTT
>JAHTLZ010000213.1:2532646-2547866 GCA_023846285.1 Phrynocephalus versicolor | reverse complement strand
TAGATAGATAGATAGATAGATAGATAGATAGATAGATAGATAGATAACTTTATTTCCACTGTGACTCAGGCTGTATGATAAACACAACCATGTTATATGCCTATTATGGGGTGGCATGTATTCATGACTCATCCATAGAATGGTGCAAACATGCCATGGAGAAGACGACGAGATCATGGCCCTTCTTCCAGGAATGCTGCTTTTCTGTATTCAAGAAAAAATGCTTATTGTAAATCAGTGAAGCAAATATTTCCATACCAGAAATCAGGGCAGTGACCAAATACTGTGCAGTTTGGTTTTCCCATTTGCATAGATCAACCCTGAATGACTGGTAAATAAACCTGCAGGAATTTTCAGAGCATTTTGATGTAGTTATAGTATTTCAAACTACATCTGGTCTACACAAATAGTTGTGAATGATAAGAATAGCCTGGAGAACCACTGCTGCGATAGGCAGGTTTTGCAAGCATGTTCAAACTTCAGCCCTCCAGATGTTTTGGACCACAACACCCACAGTCCTTTGCCATTGGAAATACAGGCTTGAAGTTCTGGGAGTTGTGGTCCAAAACATCAGGAGGGCCGAAGTTTGGACATGCCTCGACTAGACAGATGGACAAAAATGTCTGACCTTGTACAGGGCAGTAGACTGCAGTTTCCTTGGAGTTACAAGGGGCCATGTGGATAATCCTAAGGATGATTGATCATCGGGCCTTTTATCCTCTTGATCAGAAGTAGTTGGACATAACACCCCTGTATCCATTCATAAGTTTCAAAAGCAGACCAGTGCTCTTGAGTATATATTTAAAACTCTCAAATGGTTCCTAACAGGAGGAAATGGTTCTTAAATTCCAACTAAATTAATAGTGTGAACTTCACGTCACCTAATGGCAGTATGAAAGTAAATTACTGAAGTGTTGTTTGCAGAGAAAGATATAAGGGGATTTGTATAATGTGGAGCTTTATTAGAGCTTATTGCATCTTTATACATTATATATGGAAGTATTGCTTTTTTAAGCTGTGGAAAAGGATTCCTCATGGATGTGCACTTTACCGACCTCACAACCATCCCAAACTATGCAGTCATATTTCTGTTCCAGCTCAACATTCTGTGTTGTGATTCCTCAAGGAGGAAGCTGCTTTCCTTATAACTCAAACAGTACGATTGGCGCGACCACTTGGAAAGAGTTGCTACTGAACATAACCTGTGCCCTGTTAACAATGTTCCAAGATTATACCACCAGCAAACTGGAGCTTAATAAATTAATAAAGACAGCAGAGTTGACCTTCTCCACAGCATGGGCATCCCAGATGTTTCTGATAACTTAAGTGTGGTGCGCTGTAACGGCACATGTGTGCAATAAAGGAAATTAAAACAATGGGAACCAAAATGGAAAAAAGGCCTGCTTTCCAAACCCACCCACGGGAACAGAGGGTTTTTTTTTTTAAGAGAGAATAATTCAGAATAGTTTCAGAGTTCAGGATTAACAGGTGATAAAAGCGATAACTGCACGTGAAAATCTGGATGCTAGGATCTGGAAGCCGCCAGTAGTTGTGTTCACTTGGCCCAAGGCTAGGAGTTCTAGAACGCTACACATAATGCCATTTCCATAAAACTGCACTGATTCCCCAGGCTTTGGCTCGAAGGCCAGTAATTTTGATCTTTACCATCACCAAGAGCAATGGCAAACCTAGATAGCATCCTAAAGAGCAGAGGCATCACTTTGCCAACTAAGGTCAGGATAGTCAAAGCTATGGTTTTTTCCAGTAGTGATGTATAGAAGTGAAAGCTGGACTATAAAGAAGGCTGATCACCGCAGAATCGATGCTTTTGAGCTGTGGTGCTGGAGGAGAGTCTTGAGAGTCCCCTGGACTGCAAGGAGATGAAACCTATCCATCCTGAAAGAAATCAACCCCGAATGTTAACTGTAAGGACAGATTTTGAAGCTTAGGCTCCAGTACTTTGGTCACCTCATGAGGAGAGAGGAGTCCTTGGAAAAGTCCCTGATGTTGGGAAAGATTGAAGGCAAAAGGAAAAGAGGACGGCAGAGAATGAGATGGTTGGATGGTGTCATCGATGCAACCAATATGGATTTGACCAAACTCCGGGAGACAGTGGAAGATAGGAAGGCCTGGCGAGGTCTGGTCCATGGGGTCACAAAGAGTCGGACACGACTGAACGACTGAACAACAACAACAATCACCAAGAGCAGCGTTTTACTGAAAAGTCTGTGTTTAGGCTACATCTTGTAGAGGTTTTTGACCCGATCTGTGAAAAAAGATGGCGAGTTGCAGATATTTCTGAAGCCAAGAAGAAGAAAATTCTGCAAATTCCTGAGCGATTTAATTTCTGTAAAAGTGTGATGTAATCTTAACTGCCCAAAGAGAAGATGTTGGATGCTACCTGCTCTAACATGGTGTCTTGTTCATCCATACTAGACTACCTGCATGTAATTCTAAAGATCAGAAGCGAGGCCTTACTGAGTGCAGATAGAAACAATCAGCTTATGTAGAGTATTTTTGCTTCACAGGAATGTGATTCTGCTTGCTGAAAATCTATCCTTTGCATGGAGTCAGGCATAATCCTGTGCCTACTTTGCCCTTGCAGTAAAAATATGCTTAATGGCAATTTCAATAGGGAAAAAAAGAATCTATTTAAAGCTGGTTGCGCATAATATCTCCTTATAGATGGAAACTATAAGTGAATAATGTTAATGGAGCTCTGTTTTTGTAAAATGCATGGGACAACTAATACAATCTAGGTACTTTAAAAGTAGATGATTGAATTACATTTAAGAGACTACCTAATTTATGACCTTTAAAAATAGTTGTTCAAATTGTGTGCCTGATGGAGGTTGTCCATCTCCCCTTCTTACAAGTTTTTTGTTGTTGAGGGGATCATTTTTTTCCAGTAGTCTTTAACAGACCTCATTCTTTTATGCCAGTGCTGAGCTTGCTAAAGCTAATACTATACGAAATGAATACAGTTCCCACTCCAAAAGAGCCCCCAAAATAAGAGAGAATAGTAAAGCAACTCTGAATGCAGGAACTGGTGACTTTAGGTATATTGGTGTCTTTTACTGGGGATGTGGACGAATTGAAAAACTAATCACATTTTCTTATAAAGTTGTCAAAATTTGTCAGTTTGTATTCATTATAAATTGAGTCCCCTACAAATATAAATTGGTGACTTTTTAGCAAATTTTTATTTGCTAATTTGTTGGGGTATAAAATGCCCCCCAAGGCACATAGAGACACCAGATTTGGAGGGAAGCTTCCTCCGACTCTCCTCTACAACGATGGACTACCTACTGCAGGGGTGTCCAAACTTTGACCCTCCAGATGTTCTAGACCACAACTCCCAGAATTCCAAGCTTGTATTGCCAATGACAGAGGACGGTGGGAGTTGTGGTCCAAAAAAAACTGAATTGCCAAAGTTTGGAAACCACTGACCTCCTGTATCTTTATATAAATCTACCATACATGGCTACACAGACTTTGTGTTTATAACCAATTGTAACTTTGTGTTTATATCTCTCCTTGTGTGATTACATTTACACTATGTTATTATTTATTAGTTTTAATGTTGCCTTCTAATGCTGTAAGATACCCCTCAATTCCCTGTTTCTCAAACTGAATATGTCTTAATTGTAGTGGACTGTAAATTGACTCTCCTTACTGTAAACCGCCTTGGGTCCTTTTCCAAGGAGAAAGGTGGGGTAAAAATACTCAAAAATAAATAAACAAATAAATAAATTTATAATTCTACAAGATGGACTTTTGGAACGTGTGTCATGCAGGAATGAGGAAAGCATTATTTCCTGTAATTCTTTTCTGTGCATAATCAGCAGTACTGTAGCCCTATTCTTTAATGTTATGGTATATAGCAGTGATGGCGAACCTATGGCACAGGTGCCAAAGGTGGCACTCAGAGCCCTTTTGGTGGGCACCCGACATTGCCCCTTCATAGGCACCTGTATACAGGTTAAATTACTGAATTGGCACTTTGCAAAAACAAAAATTAGTAGGTTCTGAATTGCAGTTTGGGCACTCTGTCTCTAAAAGGTTCGCCATCACTGGTATATAGGAATCAATTGTTTCTTGTACTGAAAAATCTTGATGTTTTTCTTTGTTTTGGCAGTTTATCCACAGATCAGAGGAATGTTATTCCACAGTAGTTTGCAGATTTTCTTCAGTGAATACTTCTTGATTTTGTTGAAACTTTACTGTTCATTCTGTTGTGATTGGCTTATGTGAGCTGCATGCTGCTCTCTTCTGATTGGTTGCATTTTTAGCCCTCCAATGTAGTGCAAAGGCTAGGTTGATTGACAACTTGAGTATGCAATTCAGATTTTCTGCTGTGTCGGTCAGTTAGTCATCCAATTAGGAGTACAAACAATAGCACATAACTTTTGGAAGTAACCAACACAGCACAAATTCTGAATTGTATATTCATACATATGTACACATTTTGATCCATTCTGTCAAGTACTTGGTTTTTTTGTTCCTTGCCTGGATGGTTCATGTAATTAACTAAGATTGTGCACTGCCAATTTCAGTGCCGTATACAGTTTGAAAAATGAACTCAGCAAATGTTCAAGAAGATGACCTTAAAATCTATTGCAAACAAAAGAGAAAGCTCACATACTCCAGAAATCATTAAAGATAACTTTGCTGCTTGTAAACAGATCTTGCTTTGGGGAGATAACAGGGAGGGCAAAATCTGCACATAAGTTGGTTCCTGAATTATCTGTACCGTCACAGGCATAGGATCCATTGCTCTGGTTTTTTTTCTTCTTCATATTCTACAATTTGATTTCTTTCTACCGCTCTGTCCAGACGCACTAATAGCAGATAACACATGCTGTCTTTCTGTGGTAGTATATCCACCTAGTATCGTTCTACATGTGGGCTGAAGTCCTCTTGCATAGCACAGCAAGTGCCAATTTAAATAGTCCCATTGAATGAACGATTGACTTGCAACTTCCTATGCTGAGTTACAGGAATTCTGCTGTTATGGGATATCAAAACCTGATTTTCAGCTGGATGTGTATCAGAGAATTACACCACTTTTTGTTCTCTATCTCTGCTAGTATGTATATATAGTATTTCCAAAACTACAATTGTCATATTCATACTTTACATATTTTAATGGCCTTTTAAAAAATGTTGTATGTAAATGGATTCTTAACAGGTCTCAGATAAAAGCAAATTATGTAGATTGCATTAGGCTGAAAAGCTGTCACCCATGTATGGCCTTATATGTTCTGGAAAAACCCAGGGTGCGTATTTATGTGTAATACAGAGAGGGAGGGAGGGAGGGAGGGGGAACATAATATCACAAGTTTATTCTATGTCTGTGACTCTCAGGAGGAGAACAACATAAAATATAGTTCAACCCGTTCTTCATCTCCTGTGGTCATTGCAGACAGTTCCACAAAGTGGTGGGATAGTTATAGTATAAACAGTGTACATGTGGAGACTACAAGTAGTTAGAAATAGGATAAGAATTGGTCTGTATAGTATAGCTCTGATGATGGGTGTTGTATCAAAATGGGTATTGTCAACTGCAGTTCTCTTTTTCATTGGGTATTTGTACACGACCCCTAAACTCCGCCACAAATGGCTCCCAGCTCCGGAGCTTAAAATTGTTTCCCCACCAGCTCCGGAGTTTACAGATAATTAAGTGCGACCACGCCCACCTAAGCGCGCCCAGCGCACTTTTCAGGTACCTGCTCTCCAGAGGTGAAAATTCCTGATGCGGATATAATGTAGTGACTGCCGGACTCTCCTTGCTTCTGTTTGTTCTTTTTTTGCCCCCTGCCCCTTTAAGAGATCTGAATGCAGTGCCGGGGCGGCAGAACAGAGGTGAGCGGGATTCTTTTCTTCCTTTTTTCCTCCCTCCCCTCACGCAGCCAGCAGCCAGGAGTGCGGAGGGGGTGGGAACGCAGGAACAGCGACAAACCCCTAAGATCTCTGGTCCGAATTTAAGTGGCCAGTGGATCTTAGGGGTCATGTGAAAAGGCTCATTGTGGTGCATTTATTTTTGTGATAATTGCCTGAGAAGGTAGAGAAGAATGTTAAAAAAGCAACAATAATAAGAAAGGTTACCAACATGTTCTTTTTGGTGGTCTCCATGAATCATACAATTGGGTTTTTTCCCCTGCACAAAAGTCTGATCAAAATGTTCCAGAACTGCACAGCTTCTTATAACCTAACAAAAGGGTATAGTTTCCCCCATTTCATGGTTTCTGTTTTCTTCGCTTCTCCTTACCCTTTTCCCCTACCAAAATATATGGCCTCTTGGACACTGTTTAAGAACTTAAATGAGTATGGGGCAAAATTTCCCCTTAGTGACAGGGAATTGAGATATGTGCCTCTATTGTGTGTGGAAGGCACATTTGTCCTGGAACATCTGGGGTAAGGCATTCACCATGGTCACATTGGGGAAATCATCAGAAGTCTCTTCAAGCTGTGGGCTTTATTGACCAGCAAACTGGCTCCGTTTTATGTTCCATTATGCAGCCCAACAAAAGTAGTGGGGGATTTGTCACTTCTTTTGCCATCAGATGATGCTTGGTGGTATATAGATATTGTTTTGAGAATGGCAAAATCTTTAGATATTGTAGCCCACACACCTACTAAGCCAGCGCTTTTTGTTCAAGTACCACACAATGCTTGTAGCCCAGTGCAACTTTCAGTTCTACAGAATCTGACTGGCCTAGTGATGCAATCTTGGATCAAACTATTATTTGTTCCCTCTACACCTTTTCGGATAGGGAATCTGTATAAAATCAAGGAAGAGGGAACAACTTATCTAGCATAACATATTCAGAATTCCAGCTTGTTCTTACTGAGTGCAGATTACTAAAGAACATAGAAAATCAGATTTGTTAGGATACAGTTTCTACTCTTTAGAGGTTCATATTGTTAGCTATGAAGCCACCGTGTCAGCCCACAATTATGACAGCCATTATTTAACCCATTTAGCTGACAATAAAAAACCTTTGGCAATTTACTTTAGCAGGAGGCTTGCTCATTATCCATATACTTGATCCACTCTGCACTGTATGTAGCTGAGTGTTCTGCTAAGTCTGTGGCATCTGCTATGGCTTTGAGAAATTTGAGACATCATTCATGGTTGAAATCATTGGCAATTTCTGGGGACTAGAAATTTAGAATTGAGAAATCTCCCATTTTATGGGGAAGGACTCTTCAGCAGCAAGACAGGTGAGTTAATGGGTGGCCTGGTACTAAGAGAACAGCAGCAAAGGGCATGAGTGAGTCTACACTAAATTACTAGAGATGGGCACGAAACAAACAATTTTTCATTTACGTTTCCGTTTTTTCATTTTGTTACGTAACGAAACGACAAACGAATTTTGTCTCTAAAATGAAACAAAATGAACAGAAACACCGGAAATTTTGTCGTGCGTTTCGTTTCCGTTACTGCAATATGAGTGAATTGCTTAAAATCCTAAAAAAATCACAAAAAATGAAATAAATGGTAACGAAATGGTAACAAACGAACAAAAACCAAAACGAATTTTTTTTGCAAAAAATCACGAAAAACAGAAACGAACCGAAATGGACCCTACAAACGACAAACGACAAACGAAATGCCATTTTTTGATTCCTGCCCATCTCTATAAATTACCAATACAACCAAAGATAATTTAAATAATGTTATCAATGCTATTCTAAAAACAGATCTCCTTCATAGTGATAGGACAGTGGTCCTCAACCTTCCTAATGCTGCGACCCTTTAATACACTTCCTCATGTTGTGGTGACCCCCTTGCCTTGCTTGGAAGAGGCCACAAGACCCCTTTGGCAGGCCACTGCCACAGCTGCCATAGAGAACTGCCCTCTACAGGCACCCTCAACCAATTGCAGCCTCCGGTGCCATTGACTGACATCCCCTCCAACCTATCAAGCAATGAGTATGGGGCAAAAATTCCCCTTAGTGATGGGGAAGTGAGATATGTACCTCTACTGTGTGGGGGAGGCACATTTGTCCTATATGTCACCCTTTCTGCTATTGTTGGAAAAAGGGAACTGGTTCCGTGTAGTGGCCTTGAAGGATGGTTCTTTTCATATTACCATCAGACTGTTGTTTTCTTGGCTTCACTTTAGGAAATGGGATCTTCAAATTCAAAGTTCTTCCCTTCCGTTTGTCTATAGCCTCTTGTGTTTTAAGAAATTGTGGCTGCATCTTCGATATATCTCAAAGTCAGGGGAATTGCCATCTTTCCCTAAGTGGATGACTGGCTCATAGTTTCACATTAATGCACCACTTTGGAAAGACACATTGCCTTTACACTCAAACTGTTGTCTGGTTTCAGTCTCCCTGTGAAACTGCAGAAGTCTGCTCTGCTTCCCACCAGAGAAATACAGTAAAATACATAGACACTGCCATAAATTCTATAGTAATGGGGATTTTTTTAAAGAGCATGAAAGGATATTGACACGAATTCCCACAAAACAGGAACTGCTCGGTGATCCCTTAGTACCAGCACATCATGTCCAAAAGCTGCTGAGACTTGTGGCCTCAACCATTCCTGAATGAGAATGAGACTTCTGCAGGTTTCAGTTCTTCAACACTTCAACAGAGACAGGAGACAATGCTCTCAAAAGACTCACACTTCCTTTATAACTTATTTTTCAACTACATTCGTGGATGTATCCACACAATCTATCAATGGGATTTCCATTCCAAGAGCTGCAGCCAGTGATCCTACTTAACACAGATGGCAAATACTTAGCTGGGGAGTATATTGCCGAAACACCTCCATTCATACAAAGTAGTTTCCTTAAGAGTGGGAGAATCGCATAAGTTATCTCTAACTCCTAGCCATGTTCAAATTCTTGCAAGCTTTTGAGCTTCTGTTGAGAGCTTGAGTGATGCAGATTGCAACCAACAATCAGTGGCATAGCAAGGGTTTGGAGTGCCTGGGGACAATGTTGTCTTTGCTCCTCTCTGGCCCTCCCCAACCCCATCGCATCCACCCAGCAAGGGGGGCAATCCTGTGGGCGTGGGGTGGGTGGGTGTTTGTGTGTGTGCGTGCCTTACCTCTCCTATGGTGGGACCAGAGCAAGAGGAGGAGGAGGAGGAGGAGGGTGCTGCAGCCACCGCGCTCCCCGCATGCCTGCCTGCTTGCTTTGCCACTTGCCTTGCGTGCGACGGCAGCAGAGGAGGATGCAGCAGAGTGGTTCCCTTTGCCAAGGAGGACTGCTGGTGGGAGGGCACATGGCTTCCTCCTCCTGCTCCCTATCCAGGCACCCCCAGATTGCTGTGCCTGGGGCAAATGCACCCTTCCACCCCCCCAGGTACGCCCTTGCTGACAATACCACAACCCTTTACACAAACAAACAACTCACTCCACCTATCTTCTCCCTCTTAAATGCGCCAGTAGGATTGGTGCGTATGCAGACACACGTACCTGATAACGATTCACGTAGCAGGATTTGACCCACCTTTGCTGGTGTGTCAGCACTCTTGAAGCTGGTAAGTCACGTAATTGTCTGATTCACAGAAACCACAAAGCAGAATAAGAGGTTGTTTACCTGCAGATGTGCTTTTTAAAAAGTGGTCATCTGTGAAGTCACACAATCATTTCTCCCTTTTTGCCTGCCATGCCTTTTTTTTCTTTACATTTCGGCAACAGATTGAGAAGGACTAAAGTAGTGATGGCAAACCTTTTAGAGACCGAGTGCCCAAAGTGAGATTCCAAACCCACTACTTTTTCGCAAAGTGGCAATACATCAATTTAACCTGAATACAGGAGTCTGTGAAGGGGCGATGATGGGTGTCCATAGAAAGCGATTCGAGTGCCACCTTTGATACCTGTGCCATAACACTATGCCAACACTGGACTAAGGGGAAACTGGAGATGGTTTGGAGTGTGTGCTTAGTGCTGACATGTCCAAACTTCGGCCCTCCAGATGTTTTGGACCACAAATCCCACAGTCCTTTGCCATTGAAAATACAGGCATGGAATTCTGGGAGTTGTGGTCCAAAACATCAGGAGGGCTGAAGTTTGGACATGCCTGACTTAGTGTAATGGGAGTGGAGAAAAGCTTTTACCTTCAGCTGTGCAATTCTGGAATATTCCAACAGGACATTTGCAGATGCAAATCCCAATTATGTGAATTCATGGATGACCCCTCAAAGAACCAATGCTGCAGATAAGCAACCTGTATATATATAATCAATATCTTCTTATAGAGCGAGGAACAGTTCTTATTTCTTTTGTTACTTAATTAACTTAATTCCTAACTTGTTTTTACAGATGGCAAAACTGAAGCAGTGATTGAGTGGCCTGTGTTAAGCTTTTGTCCTGAAGTCTGATCATGCTTAGAGACTACTGACACATCTGTTTCTATATGTTCCAGGTAAGAAAGCATTCTGTAGGAGCTTTTTACATTCTGGGTCTCTACCCTGATGTCAGTTTGAAGATATGAAAAGGTGGGGGAGGGGGGACATTTTCTCTTCTGATGGAAGTCAACATTAGAAAGACTGCCCAGAACTATTCTTTGCCCACCCCAGCCCCAAAATAAAGAGCGATTCTCTGTTGCCCTCTTTGAAGTCAGTAAATATATCCCAAGTGAAAATGGAGCTATTTACCATTAATACTGTGGTTTTAAGAGTCTTTAGAAGTGGAACTGTTGAAGTAAAGGTGAATAAACTGTGCACATGGAAACGGTTACACTGAATGGCAGGAAGTAAACCAGTGAGTAAGCAGCCCAATCCTTCTTCAACCAACAAATTGTCCACACAGAGAACTGTGCCAAAATCTAGCCGCTTCAAAGAGCCAGGGGATGGGATGCTAATGGTCCTTCATGTCTCCTGGCTCTTCCTGGTATTGCAAATAAGGGATTCGATTGCTTGATACGAGCAGAGAACAGGCTAGCAACTCTATCTTTCAGCAATTAGTGAAGCATATTGTTAAATAAAAAAACTCGACTAGGTGTAGTAAAATAACAAAAAGTGGCAAATATGTTTAAAATGTTTTTAAATATTTTATATTTAAAGTAAATAATTAAATAAAATATGTAATATTTTAAATATTTTTAAAATATATTTTATATTTTAAAAAAAGCATTTTTGTTATTTTACTAGTAGCCTAAACGTATCAGCTAGTCTAGATTTGTAGTTGGTTTTTGTGATGGCTAGACAGCTCCCCAATTTGTTTTGCTTCAGTATTGTTGTATGAATGAAGTTTGGTGTGTGTGCAACAAACTAAGTGATAGCACTTACTATGCTTTTAGAAGAGATGCTCTGTGAAGTGTGAAAGATGGCTATTTTTCCTAGCATATGCTTTCCTTCAACTCTACATCTTGGGTTTAGTGTGGTCAGTTTTGGGATTGGTTGTTGGATACACTGCAGAAGTTTAATTTGCAACTCTAATTTTTAACACAATGTCTGAGGAAATCTCAGGGTTAGAGGTAAATGGCTTAACTAGAAGTATAAATTTATCTTAATGCCAACTTTGTCCTGGCATCTAGATGCCAGAGTGTTAGATTTCAGATTACTGGTGTTTAGCAGAGATGGGATTTTCATTTCAGAAGTGGTCAGCTTCCAAAACGAAACACGGGAGCCCAGCTGACATTTGGAACCGGAGGAACAAAGTCAACCAATCCCTTACCTTGCACTGGGGTTATGTGGGGCTAAACTCCAATGAGGACAAAGCCTCCAACATCATCTTTCCTTCTTCCTGGCTCTGGCCAATCAGGAGCTGTGCAGGGAAATGCATCATCCCGCCTTCCTGTCTGATTGGCCTGTGCCAGGGAGAAGGAAAGATGACACCAGAAGCTTCTTCCTTCTTCCACTTCTGAAATGAAAAGCCCATCTCTAGTGTGTGTAGCATACTTGCTAGGCAGCCATATTCTAAATATCATGAGTGATTTCCACCACTCTTAAAAGTGGCCTGTCAGGTGGAAATAAAATACTTGTACTGGTGTGTGAGGTGACATTGCTGACTAAACCACCCCAAATCCCATCATTCAGTCTGATTTTGTATAGCAGCCAATTAATTCCAAATAATCTGTTCTTTTTCCCTACCAGAGTAAGCCTTAGGATAGGGGGCATTAGGTAATAATTTTTTCTGCCTAAAACTATTTACGCATTGCATTTTCTTTTAAAAACTCCCTACAGAAAAGTAAAATACACTGTGTGGCTTTGTCTAGTCTCCACAATCAGTAGGAAAACTCAAGATTTCTAAACTAATATTCCCTCAGACTCAAATAAAGACTTTCAAAGTGGTGCCTCAGAGTTGTTTCTCATTTCCCACCTCCCCTGCCTTCAATTTACTGACTGTGCTGTATTTAACAATATATATACAGACTGTGAAGAAGCACAAAGTTGCTTCAGATTAGCCATGCTGCTGCAGTGGAGCTAACGATAATTACTTAAATGATACCTTTTGCTGCCTAGATACCCTAAGCACATCCGATCTTGCTTGATTTCGGAAGCTAAGCAGGGTCGGCCCTGGTTAGTACTTGGATGGGCAACCACCAGGGAATAACAGGTGCTGTAGGCGTCTGGAGTAGGAACTGGCAAGCCATTCCAGTACTCCTGCCGAGAAAACTCCATGGACATGGAGTCACGAAGAGTCGGTCACGACTGTAATGACACACCACACACACACCTTTTGTAAAATGTCAATCTTTGTGCAATGGTTCTTCTTTAAGTTGATTGCATGGAAAGTATGTGCATGTATTTATATGTGTTCATGCATGTGTGTGCATGCACATCTCCCTGTGTTGGGCATATCTATGTATCTTTATGTCTGTGCTGTGTCCTAACACGACTGAAGCAATGGATATGAAATAAAAAGGGGAGACTGACTCTAATAATTAAAGTCATATTCTTTCGAGCCCCTCCACTTCTCTGTGACCCCAGCACTCTCTTCAGCCAGCAATGGTTCAGTAAACTTGCACACAGCAGCAATTCCGCAATGGAAAAATCATAAACCAGATGGAAGCTTTACATTTTTGTTTAGTTTTTAAGAGCAGTTTTTATAACATCGCTTAAAATCATTCTGATGCATCACACTGTTTACACTTAAGGCTTTGTAGCTAAGATGTTTACACTACAGAGAATGTTTTAAGATATTTTATAGTTATGATATTTAGATAATTGGCAAGAAAAAAGATAGTTTGTTGAGATTACAGTGATGTTGGTAACCGTGAAGTAACTTATGAGACTCAATAAATATGTCCAGTTTGGTGGAAAGTACAAACTCAGTTAAAACAAAACAACACAAGAGGGAATGTCTTTTTAGTGAAATCATTTCCTTTCTTAATCAAAAGATGACAACCACAGCTTTAGAACTCCCATCTGTAACACACCAGCTCACATCTCTGTGTTTGTACTGTGGGGGATTTAATTTTTTTTTAAAAAAATGCAAT
Organism: Phrynocephalus versicolor; assembly: GCA_023846285.1. Lineage (NCBI taxonomy): Eukaryota > Metazoa > Chordata > Lepidosauria > Squamata > Agamidae > Phrynocephalus > Phrynocephalus versicolor. The sequence goes on along the minus strand of JAHTLZ010000213.1, from coordinate 2,534,457 downwards.
TGATATATTTAAATTAGTTATTAGACTTTTTTAAAAAAAGCACTCACAAGATTTTTGTGCAGAAGTTCATAGTATAATTCTCTGTAGAATACCTAAAGAGAGCAAAAGCCAGTCCTGTATAACTTCTGTTTAAGCATTTCTTTCTGTATGAAGGCGGCTTCAATGTTTTCTTCTGAGCATCTGGTTTTTTGGAACGTTTTTAAAAATGCATTAATCAAAAACAATAACTTCTTTTAACTTTTGCAAAGTGCTCAGAAGAGAAGTATGAAATAATCTGTGTGTGGGCTTCAAATCTTGGGAATGCAAACATTTCACAATAAACATGTGTAAATGAAAGTACTTGGCCAGATATGCTGAAAGATAGTACATGTTGGGTTAATTAATGCATACGCCATTAAAACAAACCTTGCTTTCAAGATTTGACCAATAAAAATCATTAGGTTATTTGGATCAGATGTGCTGATGGATGATTTTATGTATATGTTAAACTTTTGCAGAAAGATGTGTCGTTGAAAAAAACCTAAAACCAGATTTAAATTACAGCAAAGAAAAAAAATCCATTGCCTCTCAGTTCTCTTTGTGCTTTCAGTGTACTGATATGATGAATTATTCTAGTTTTATCTGCACTACCTGCAATTGATTTACTATTGATAACCTTAAATTTATCATTTCACATGTGCAACTCATAGTGATGCAGGCACAGAGTTGTGTAGTTTCAAAGGCATTGTTCTCCTCTAGTATGTGGTATCTGATTCAAGCTATAATCAAATTACTCTGCCACTTTATTTTTAATCAAAAAGTGTTTATCTTTTCTGATCTTGAAAAGAAACATTTTAATAAAAATTTTACAATTTTTTTTACAAAATGTATCATGCTGGTTGTGAAATCATCCATGTAACCAAGCATTTATTTTATTTACATGATTTCCCCTCCTTGACATCTAATTAATCTAGTTTTAGCTAATGTGTGGGTTGATGATGCCCACAACATTGCCCAGAATAGGTTGAAAAGTATCAAAGTGCTTATAGACCTTAAAACAATGGTGTCAGAATTGAAGGCCCTGATGATTTCATTTTTGCAACAACAAAAACAGGCTGAAATCCTGTTTTGCTGCTGTGCAAAAAGAAGGTACATTGCCTGAAGTTGAGAAATCTCTGTAGATATTATCTGTTACACAGTGAGTTGTGTAATTCAGCATGCAACAATTAGGGATGGGTGTTTAGTTTTGGAAGTGGCCCGGTTCCGAAACGAAATGCAGGAGCCCAGCTGGCGTTCAGAACTGGACCAACCCTCCAGAATGAATTCAGCCAATCCCTTACCTTGCTCTGGGGTTGTACGGGGCTAAACTCCAACAAGGAAGAAGCCTCTGACATCATCTTTCCTTCTCCCTGGCGCTGGCGAATCAGGAGCTGTGCAGGGAAATGCATCATCCCATGTCCCTGTCTGACAGAGAAGGCTTCACACCTCTGCACACAGATTGCATTTCTATCCTGCTATCCTGATCTCCCTAGGATGGTATCAGTATGTTCTGACAAGGAGAGATGAAATATCACATTTCTGAGACAGAAAATGGTGTTTCGTTTCATTATTTGATGGAATGCTTGCTTGGGTTTCGTTTCATTTCGTAACATTTCATAACCTACAAAATGATAAAACAGCATTTTGTTTTTCTTTTTGTGCCCATATGTACTGTTCACCAATGTGTCATTCACTTCCTGGAGAAAAAAATATTAGAATAAATCTGTTCCTACTTGACAGTGGAGAACACACACACACACACACACACACACACACACACACACACACACACA
>JAHTLZ010000213.1:2485787-2508017 GCA_023846285.1 Phrynocephalus versicolor | reverse complement strand
ATTTATTTATTTATTTATTTATTTATTTATTTATTTATTTATTTATTGGATTCAGATAGCAAGTTAGCAAGATAGATGTAGGTTGGATAGAACAATTGTCAGTTGGATACATAGTTGGCTATAGAACCATCCTCAGAGGGTGATGATATATAGCTTAAACTGGGCAGAGGTAACAACTGGGGTACCCCAGGACTCATTTCTGGACCCAAGTGCTCTTCAACATTAATGATGTGGATCAGGGGGTTCAGGGAAGGCTAATCAGATTTGCAGATGGCACAATATTGAGTGGAACAGCTAATGCTCTGGAGGACAGAAACAACATTCAAAATGATCTAGATGGGCTTGAGCACTGAGATGAAAACAACATAATGAAATTCAACAGGGAGAAGTGCAAAGCGTTGCACTAGGAAAAAGAACCTAAGCACAAAGATAATTAGGGGGCTGGAAGCCAAGTCTTACTAGGGAAGAGTCAAATAATGGAGCATGTTCAGCCTTGAGAAAAGGAGACCAAGGCAAGATAGGACAGCACGTTTCAAATATTTGAAAGGTTGCCATACAGAGGAGGGATGGGATCTGTTCTTAGTCAAATCAGAGTGCAGAACGCACAACAATCAGCTCAAGTTACAGGAAGCCCGGTTTCATTTCCATATCAAGGAAAAAACTTCATGCTAGAGCAGTACGGCAGTGGAACCTGAAGCACTCAAAAAGTTGTGAGTGCTTCAATACTGGAGGCATTCAAGATAAATTTAGACATTCTCCTGTCCAGCAATCGTTGATGTTTATTCCTGCAAGGAAAAGGGAGTTGGACTCAGTGGTCTTGTTGGCTCCTTCCAACTTCATGATTTTGTACTTCTATGACATTTTTTTTCCTTGCCCCGCCATCATGCCAATTATTTTTCTTGTAGTTTTATTATGATGCTTTCTTATGATGTTTTATATAGCTTATTATTATTGTTTTTGTTTTCATTGTTTTCATTGTTTGTACCTTTGTTGTAAACCACCCGGAGTTCCTCCAGAAGACAGGCGGTATATAAGTATTAAAATAAATAATAAAATAAAATAAAATAAAATAACCCCACCCCAAACCTTTTAAAAGTTGCTATTACTGCAACTGCTTCTTCAAAATTAATGTACCAAGTTCTACTGTTATTTGTCCTCTATCTTGACTGTTCCTTAGTATATTTGTATATACCTGTAGTAAACAACAAAAGCAAGTTTCACTGGAAACGCTTTGTAAAAAAAAATGTTTCTGAGCCCAATTTTTTAAAAAGAGAAATAAGCATAATCCCATGCATGATTTCTCCAAAATACATCCCATTGAGTTCATTGGTACTTACTTCCAATTAAGTGTGTGTAGGATTGCAGGTTAAGAGTAGAAAGCCTCTTTAATAAGTTGAGCTGCTATAAAATAAAGTAATGTTACTATTATTGGTATATAAAACGTGTTGGGGGTCTGAAACATGAAGCAGCTGGGCAATTTAGCTAGCTCCTGGATCCAATTAAACTAGTCTGTGTTGTTGTGTCCACAGTAGGGGGAATGACCATAGATGGGAAGCTGTATTGTTACTCACCTGTGGCATGCTCATAGCTCAGTGCTACATAAGTTGTTCGAACATTAAATCAGCTCATTACTGCTTTTCAGAAGAGAGGTACTTCCAAATATTTTTCACACGTATCGGGCATTCCTAGTTAAAACAGCTTTAGCTATTCATCCCATTGGATGCTTTGAAAGTGCTTCTCCACTATCCCATGCAACTGATTTGTAAATTATGTTGGAAAGAGTAGAGATGAATACTTATCCGCACCTAATTCATCAGTCTTGACTTATGAGTTAACTTATGATTCATTCTTTGTCTCACAATACTTATTGATTCTTGGACTATTTTGTTTGCTCCTTGGCTGGTCTTTTATGGGGTACATGAAATATAGATGAAAGAGTTCTGTGCCAGGAGGGAAGACGCCAAAGCAAAGTTGCTGCTTATATACAGTATTAGCCCCACAGAGCTGAAAGCACTATCTGGTCAGCTCACAATTGGCAGTATGCTACACATCATACCCCCAGTGAGGTGGCTACCCAGTTTACCAGCCTCAGAAGATTGGAAGGCTGAGTTAACCTCCCATGGACAACTTCATCCTGTTGGGTCTTGAGCAGTCTTCACTGCTGTACTGTGTCATGAGGCTCCCAAGCCAGAGAGGGCTTGATTGTGAACATTTACAAAACTCATTTTCACTTCTGAAATGTCGATGCTCGTGGAGGAAAAGGACACTACTAGGTCCAGATTTTTGAAGCTGAGCCTCCAGTACTTTGGCCACCTCATGAGGGGAGAGGAGTCCTTGGAAAAGTCACTGATGTTGGGAAAGATTGAAGGCAAAAGGAAAAGAGGACGGCAGAGAATGAGATAGTTGGACAGTGTCATCAATGCAACCAATATCAATTTGACCAATCTCCGGGAGGCAGTGGAAGATAGGAAGGCCTGGAGAGCTCTGGTCCATGGGGTCACGAAGAGTCGGATATGACTGAACGACTGAACAACAACAACAAAAGGTCCACCTGACCTTACTTCTGAATCAAAGCAGAATATTGGTCTGATAAATTCTTGGATGGAAATATTAGGACTCAGTATAAGGTAGTTTCTCGTGTTCTTAAGACATGGTTCATATTGTACCCAAAGTTGCTGCAAGGAACCATCAAATCCTCTGCCTTGGACATGGTTCAGGGTGAGTGATGCAGTTCCTCAACTGGTTCTATCAAGGTAAGAAAAGCTTTCAAGTACGAAAACCCTAAACTTTATCAAGGATATAGGACGTTCTAGTTGCATTGATTTCAGACCTAGTCATACATTTCTTTTCTTTTACATCTCTAGAGCTTTCTCCCATTGTTGTTTTGTGGGAAGCAAAGATCTCTGGAACCTCAAATATTTCAAATAACCAAATTATAAGGGTTTTGTACAATTGCTCTTAGTATTCCCATCTTGTGTCAGAAGGGAGCTGAAGGGATGAAATATTTTTTAGGGAAAGAATGAAGTAGTAATGAAACTCAAACCCAACACAACAAAAACTGGTTCAAAACCAAAAGGCAGGCCCGGAGAACTTGAGACTTAGCAAGTCATGACTGGAAGCAGCTGAGAGTTTTGTTTCAGTCTATTTTTTAAAATTATTTGAATCCACAGTTGTTGTTGTTTCATATTCAGGATGGAACAAATTTCTAATTTAAGAAACAAATTAAAAAACATAACAATGGGGGAAAGCTGCTTGCTTTTAAAGGATTACACCAATGGTGAATAGAGACAGTCACCTTTGAACCAAGATTCCCTCTAAGGCAGCCATATCTAAACTTCCGGCCCTCCAGATGTTTTGGACTACAACTCCCACAGTCTTTTGTCATTGGCAATCTAAGCTTAGAATTCTGGGAGTTGTGGTCCAAAACATCTGGAGGGCCAACGTTTGGACATGCCTGCTCTAAGGCATACTTTTGCATGCCCTCCACCCCAATATGGGGCTTTTCTTTCCCTGTGCACTGGCAGTGACTATTTTTATTTTGGTTGCAATGGAACCCACATAGTTTCTGTGGGCTGTCACATAGTGGTGCAGGATAAAGCCCCATGCAGCCAGGCCATATTACTTTAGAGGGCATATTACTTTAAGCTTTGTCCACAATGGCCAGATGGCTGGATCCCAAAAGATCTTCTATACAGAAAACTAGTGCAGGAAAAGCACTCCAGAGGGAGGCTACAGCTGCAGTATAAGGATATGTGTAAGAGGGACCTGAAGGCCTTGGGAATGGACCTCAACAGATGGAAAACCCTGACCTCCAATCGCACTGTCTGGAGGCAAAAGATACAGCATGGTCTACATAAATTTGAAGAGGCATTTGTCCAACAGGCAGAGGAAAAGAGGCAGGCACGGAAACAACAAAACTCAAGGACTGGGCAAGAAACAGAATACATCTGCCCCCAATGATGTAGAGACTGCCATTCCCGAATTGGCCTATTTAGTCACACTAGGTGTTGTTTTTAGGATCTCTGCTCCAGGCATGATACCATAGTCTTTTGAGACTGAAGGATGCCAATGATGATGATGTCTATAATTTATCCATCACTGCTCTGATCATGTATTTTAGTATTTACCCACCTCAAAATAGCCAAATCTGATTTTTGTTTTGTTTTTGCCAAAAAAAGGAGGAATAACCAATAACATTTTAGCGCATTAATACTCTGCATTGCTCTTTTTCTGTGTGTTTATTTTTAAATAGTGAACTGTATATTACTCTGCAAAAGGAAAGGAAAAAGAGGCCCCACTCCCACCCAGCTATGTAATTGCTTTTTAATTTCAAATTTCAATCCCTTTGTGTTGTACACAAAGATAGTATATTTCTGTACTTATTGTTCACAATGCTGGGTGTTTTTTTTTTTTTTAAATCACGTTCATTTCAAGAAGCTGTTATGGTATTGATTTTGGTAAAGACTTCCATTAACTGACCAATCTAAATCTCATAAGTGATGTCAGGATAGTTATGCATTTGCTTGGTTCACATCATCAGCCATTATGTTAGAATGCAGGCAGTGCTGGAATACGACTGTTAAATTATTTCTAAATACCGAACCCCGAACAGCTTAACAGTTCCGCAGTTTGAGGCTGACACAGGAATGACAATCTGCCACCTCTTTTGTTTTTTAAATATTAACATTGTATTGGGATAGTATTTTTGGAGTGAAAACCTGTGGCACGAGAGGATAAGTGATATAAACAAAGGCAGCTGGGCTGCATGAAATAATGGAACAATAAGGCCCTTACAGGCGTTCTCATCACTCCAGTATGTTAATTAGCATTCTGTTGTGGCCGCAACCCTGAAAACATGTAATCTGTATTGGTGCACTGTACAGCTGTGAACACACATTTTTTTTTGTTGGTCCCTTGAGTTTGCCTTGCCATTGGCATATGCGTCCGGGCCAAAAGTCAAGCCATTCCTGCGATTGCACCTAGTGCAGCAGTGTAATCTATCCAATCTCGCCCGATTCTGTTTATTAGCCTGTGATGCAGTTGTGTGATAAACATCCCTGCCACACCTTGTAAGCTTTGCTTTTCAGGGCAGCGGGTAGTCTGTGACAAAGGCATCGTTATGTTCATGGAGGAGTCCATATAAAAATGGGACTTGTACCACATCCAAGAAAAAAAAAACAATTGCACACAGATAAATCTTTCCATAGGTGGCTAAAGGCAGTCACAGACAAAAAGCTTGTTCTCTTTTGATGGTGAAGCCATAGAGGCAAGACATGTAATCCTGAATACCTTTAGGGGTAGAAGTCAACAGGTTTTAAGCGGCATAGTTTTGCAGGTTCACCGAAACTGGCTTAGAAATGCTGCCCCACAAAGACAAATCTGTTAGAATATCAGGATGTGAACACGTTAAGAAATTTGTAGATACGGTTTCGTCTTTAGCCAGGAGTGGTTTATATCTTACCCGTGTGGATTTCTTTCCTTCTTAAGATCTGAAATATAAGACCAGATGGATTGCAACTAAAAGGAACTGAAATGGAGGGTCACCCAGGATTTTAACAGAATACATGAATTGGTGAAGAATTTGTATTTCATATGGTTGGGGCTAAACCTGTGAAGGTGCTTAGAATGTAACACTGGACGTATGGGGGAACTCCGGTGGGAACGCTAGTCCTCCCACCTGCTCTCTGGTTATACACACCACATGATAAACACTGATTCTGAGAAGCTGGAAAGGTACAAACTCTCATAGGCCTGCTTTATAGGGCAATTGGTGTTTCCTGTGATTATCATATTTCCTATGAAAAGCACATAAAATGCAACGTGTACTTCAGTGTGCAGCACAGCTCCACCGGGAATCTCCCTGATACATTTTCCCATGATCGTATGCAGGTGTCCACCATTCATGGGTTGTATGTTACTTTCTGGAAGTGCTGATCCAGTTGCCAGCAACCTCGTTCCACTGGGAGAAATCCTGGTGGCGGAACCCCATTGTGTTGATGCACCCGCAAAGGGATGTGCCAGCAAAAGAGCCAAAGAAAGAAAGAAAGAAAGAAAGAAAGAAAGAAAGAAAGAAGAGGAAGAGGAGGAAAAAAGAAAATGAAAAGCAAGCTGACCTAGACCTAAATATCCTTCAGCCCAGGGAGGGTCTAGATTTTGTTGGCACAAAGTTAGGCCAAGGTCCAGCTAGTGCAACTAGACACTGGTCCAACATCTGGGGGGGGGGTTGTTTCCTCTTCAGCTGGTCTAGAGTTGGCTTAATTCACTAGTCAGCCATTCTGACATGTTATTAATTTAGTAGATTTTTATAGCACCCTTCTAGAGGATTGCACGCTCACACAGGAAATACACAGCCCTAGAAGTCAGTATGTATGTGTCTGCGCATACACACACACAGGTTTGACATTTTTTTTCCATTTCTATGACTTGGGTAAAATGTGAGATTCCTGACTACATAGTATGCCACCCACTTGTTCATCCCAATCAATTTTATTAATCTCCTCAGACACAGGGCAGCCCTCAATTGGGGAACTGGATATTACTTGTTACTCTAAATCTGATCTAAGCTTTCTACCAGTTATTTATTTTGAACGAAGGGCTGCCTGGCACCATAAGGGAACATATCAAGGGGCTTAGCTGAATTCTGATACCTCTTGCGCTACCCGCCAATTGTGACCAGTAAAGGTATTATTAATAACTCCCAGCCATGCATCACAGAGGATGGGATGAGCGAAAACTCGCTGCCACTCAGGAACCAATGCGAGTGGAATCCAAATATTCCCATCTGGCCCCAAAGCGACAAGCTACTCTCATCCTCTTTGACAATAGGGTGGGCGGGAAGGGGCAGGAACAGTAGGCAAGAGGCAGAGTGGGTGCAGGGAGCCTCTTTATATATATAGAATGCCTGTCCCCCACCTTGCAGCCACTGTAATCAGCGTGAACTCTCATGCTGGTGTCCAGGTGGGAGGCAAAAGCACCCGCCCTCAACGCGTTCGGGCAGAGCGTCCGTTATATAGAAATTGGTAGGACTTCTAGTTAAGTCACACTTCAGCATAGGGGACAAAATGTTCTTGCTATCCTTCATCACACGAGAGAGCAGATGGCCTGACTAGGATATTTGCCTCCTGATCATTCTCCTCTCAAAATCTGCTGCTTCCGACAGCTATCTCATTCTATAAAGTGTTTATGGCCCATTTGAAGACTAGCAATTAGAGATGGGCATGAAACGAACAATTTTTGTTTCCGTTTTTGTTTTTTCGTTTCGTTAGCTAATGAAACAACAAATGAATTTTGTCTTTAAAATGAAACGAAACGAACAGAAACACCGGGAATTTTGTCATGCTTTCGTTTCCGTTACTGCAATATGAGTGAATTGCTTAAAATCCAAAAAAAAAAATCACAAAAAATTGAAATAAATGGTAACGAAATGGTAATGAAACGAACGAAAACAAAAACAATTTTTTTGCAAAAAATCACAAAAAAGGAACCGAACTGAAACGGACCCTCCAAATGACAAACGACAAACGAAATGCCATTTTTTGATTTGTGCCCATCTCTACTAGCAATGCTTGGTGCAATTCATGCCTGCCATGGTAGTTGTCATGGCATTTACATCTGTAAAGGTTAATTTATGCTATGCCCCCAGCCTCCAGCCCCATCATGACTGAAAAGGGCCATCTTTTGTACCCACCTGCCTAATTGTTGTTGTTGTTTTGGCAGACACACAACATGTGTCTCCCATGCTTGTCTTAGATCAGGGTCAGATGGGTATGGGTGACAATAGTTCTCCAAGTGACCTGGACCAAAGCTGGACCTTTGCAGACTGTCCTTCTGCCCTGCCCCGATAGAGAATTAAACCTCAGGAGTCTTTACATCATGATCCCTCATCCACATGTAATTCTACCCCTCAAATGGCCCAAAGGAAAGAAAGGTGTGGTCATCCAGAGGTCACCCCCAGAACCTTAATGCTAGCTCAGCCTTCATGAGAATACGAATAACAAGAGCAATGTTATTGGTCCTATCAAGAGAGGGATAGCAATTGAAATACCATTTGGTTAAGTCCACTCTTGGTCATTACCACAACAATGCGAGCCTTCCCTGCTAGTGTCAAGTCCAGGAGAAATCAGCTAAGCCAAGTCCAAATATTATTCTTTCAGGGCAGGGCAGGGCTTGTAACACATACAATACATTAGTAGATGTGAAGTTAACTGTGATGAAAAGAGCTACTTCAGGTATGAACCTAAAAATTGTGGTATGTGATGGATTGTAGGTGTCCACGAACCAAGCAGAAAACTGAACTACCAACAAGATCAGGGTTTTGTTTTGTTTTTGTATGTAGGGGACTTGCCTTCTCTTGTTGTGTTGCTGTCACTGCTGCCACACACACCCCACACCTGTTCTGGTAGGTTAGAACATGTGCTGGGTCAGCAGGCCCAACTCTTGAGAGGGAAACTAGCCACTGTCTCTGAAGATGGTGGCAGTGAAGAAGGAAGAGAAGGCAGTGACAGGACCAGGTAGGAAAGTGATGGGGGCAGCAGGAAGGGGGTGGAATAATATCTTTTGCAGAAATGAAGCTCTGAAGGGGGGGGGAGTTTGGCTGTTTGTATCATTTTGGCAAAATGGAAAGTACAAACCAAACAATGAAACTGGACCACAAACCAGCTCAGTTTGTGAATTTTTTCAGTTCATAGCTCAGTTTGTGCCCGTCTTTTAATCTGAAGATGAATAAAAGATATTTTCTTTGTGAATGTTTTCTCTCCCGAGCAATGTAATATATCATATGCTCATAGGTGCCTATTGCAAACTGCCGTGGGAATGGCCAGTAAACTCCCCCTATTTCATTTTCCACGTTCCTGCATCTGTGACTCTTGTAGCTGTTTTTGTCTGGTTTGTCTCGCCAGAGATACTGTCTGCCTCTTCCAAATCAGTCCATTGCTGGTCTTGAACCTCTTGAAACTGACGGACTTCAGCAAAAGTGTCTGTGCAAACTATTTTGTACAGTCATCAGTTTGGCGGAGGGGCTAAGGAAGGAAGCCACTGAGAGATTTCATTTGTGCCCGCTGTCAGCCCCCTAAGCCAGTTAACGTCAGAAGACTTGGCGAAAATAGACAGCTGAAGCAACAGAACATGGCATCTTTATTGAATGCCTGAAGAATACCATTCTATACCATTCCCCAGGTTGCCAGATGTCTGGTTTTCTTTTTGTTTCTTACACTATCACGCAAGTGGATTCAGGTTGTGTGTAGATAATTTGGTTTCTCCAATGAAGCAACTCCAACGAGGGTGTGTCAGTTCCTTGCAGGAATCTATTGCATCTACAATAAACAACTCATTCTCATCATTCACTGTGCCCAAATTGTATTCCATAGGGTTGTTGTATGGCTCTTGATTTGACACCAACTTGGAAATATCTGATCACTTAGTGATTCTCAGTGAATATACTTAATGATTCTCAGTGAATATATTAGGACAGTGGTTCTCAACCTTCCTAATGCTGTGACCCTTTAATGCAGTTCATCATGTTGTGGTGACCCCTTGCCCTGCTTGGAAGAGGCCACAAGGCCACTGGCTTGGCAGGCCATTGCCTCAGGTGCCATAGAGGAATTCCCTCTACAGACACCTCAGCCAATCGCAGCCTCCGGTGCCATTGACTGACATCCCCTCCAACCTATCAAGCTGTAACTCACTCTTTCCACCCTTCCTCCCCCTCCTCCTCCAGACCCAAGCTGTTTGTGCCTTTTTCTTCACTGGCTCATGGTGACCCCTGTGAAATGGTCATTCAACTCCCAAAGGGATCCCGACCCCCAGGTTGGGAACCACTGTATTCGGACATGGACACTTAGATTGCTGTTGAATCTGTTGAGTGATACAGTCAATGAAAAATTACAGTGGAATGAAGCGGAGACTAACCAATAAAATCTTGGCTAAACTTGCTTTGGTCATTGGTTCATTTTGGTCCAACATCAATTAATTCTTCTCCTGAAATGTTTTTTTCCCTTTGAAAAATAGTTTCTGTGAAGTATTGGAACAAGTATTTACCTCTCAAAAGTTAGATTTTCTTGTCATAAATTAGATTTGGAATTCAATAATATTCTTTTCTTTTGAGGATGAATTTTCACAACAGATAGGCAGTTGTCAGAAGTATTTGCCAGCCCCCATTTATCACTTCACTGTGATGATCTTCATGTATTCAGGAAGAAAGAGGGATTTTTTCCCCTTCAGAAAATAACTTGGCGGTGCTTTTGGGTGAATACATCCTTTATCCATACTCAGATGATAAGACTGACGGCTTAGCTCATATTTCTGTGCTAATCTACTTCAAACTTGATCTTGAAAAATTACCTTCCTTGCACAAAGAAAATATAGCATTTAAAGTTACCAAGCTGATCAAATTTTGTGTGTTCTCTCTCTCTCTCTCTCTCTCTCTCTCATTCTGAGAGAGAATTATTTTGTTTGCCAGTTGTGGTGAGAAGAAATTGTGTCCATTTGGAAATGTGGATAGCAGTAGGAAAATTCTCAACTCTCTTTTGTTTTATTCTGAGTCAGGACTGAACATTTAAGTCAGATAATTAGATTCTTAATCACAATTTTCTACCTTCATTGAAGGAATACTGTGAATGCTTCATGGATTTCTAACTAGATATTCTGTCTGATGCCAAATGTATTAGAGCATTCATAAGCATCCTGCTTTTAGGTCAAACTTTAATATTTGAAGCAAATAACAAAACAACCCTGTTTTCAGATGGGCGATCATCGAACAACAATGGTGATGAAGCCTTCTGTTTGATTCCCTCTCTCCCTCCAAATTTGTCATCATAGGTTTTAAAAGTATGTAATTAATACAAGGATAATTTTTTTCACTCCAGATGTGGCTGTGCTATAATAGAGTCTTATAAATGCTTCAGAAAGGGGAGGGGGGAAATAGCTTGGAACGAAGGAGAACCAAATCAAGAGCACACCTGGGCTTGACAAAGATTGCATTTACTGACTGCTGTGCTATCACATTACAGAGAGAGCCCAAGTCTTTGGGAGCAGCTGTAGAGAAAGGATTGGCAAATCTGCATGCAAATAGCAGTGCATTGTTAACTTAATCAGATGCCTAGAAAAAGATGTGTCAGACCATGAGGGTGATCTATAAACAAGCAGAGTCCGGAGCTGAGCGAATGTCTGGAAGGGCGAGGCTGAATTTTTTTTTAAAAAGGTGTGGCACCAGAGGATTTATTATTGGGGAGAATCCTCTACCCTCCCCTTCCCACCCACCCCCCTGCTATTCTTTTCCTGGATAAGGTGTTGTGATGCACTCTGTATTGTTTCTAAAATGCCAGGGTCTTTGTGGCTGCATCTTATCCACAGAAAAAAAAATAGGCATAGATCAAATTAGATGGGGACATGTAATATATGCCCAAGATCTTAGAAATGAGCTTTACAGGAACACAAAATTCCTTTCTCTGAAGAAAAAAAAATCTATTCTACAGCACAGAAGTTTGACTTTACCCACTGGAATTATGCTTTTAAAGAGCCAAAATAAAGCATGTAAAATATATAACATACCCTCTAGTTTGTTTGACAAAGGGAGCAACTTGGGAAAAGCGAAATGAGCGCATAGTCATTGTCATTAGTATGGAGGGGGTACAGTGGCACGGGCGGGGAGGGGGCTGACAATAGGACGATTGCACTGCTTTTTACTTCTCTAGCCAAGGTTTTTATTTTCTGAAAGAAACAATATGCCACATCAATTCAAATGATATTACTATTAAAATATTCAGATGCATTGGCAGAAGAAGCAAACCGATGTTCAGTTTTGAAAAAAAAAAGAAGAGAGAGAGAAAAGATCTTCAGTAAAATAAAATTAAATGGGGGCAGTGAAGAAAAGGATTGCATTATATAAACTTGAGGCATTCCAAATTAATTCCGTCTTAAGGAGAAGTTTCCGTCACCTGCTATTCATATTGCCTATTAATGTTAATGGGAATGTATGGCGAAACCCAACTCCATCTTTAAGTCTAATATCATAAAAAATAAAAAAAGTAATAGTATTTAATCACCCACAGCTTAATAGTGCCTCCGTTGTTTACTGCCTTTTCACTAATTGCTCGGTACTAATGTGTTTTTCTATGATTTCCAGTAGTGCTAAAAGAACAGAGATCCATAACCAATTAAATATAGTGTTTTATGTTAAAAATATATCTGTTGTGGACTGCAAATGAACAGTTCCTGTTTTTTGTTAGGAGCAAAGAAGAGGTTGGCATGAGCATAATTATAAAGTCATGGGTATTTCATGTTGTAGCTTTCTACTACATGACAGCATAGTGATATTTACGAACAAGGGGCAAACTCAGGGAAGCCTAAGTATATTGCATTCTCCTCTCATAATTAGCTTTTGCATTTTTCTTTACTATAATATTTATGCATGATTCAGTTCCATCTGGAAGAAGGAAATGAACCCATTCTGGTGGTAACAGCAGTCCAGTGCTTGTCAACCATGTTTCCAAGGAGATAAGTACGATCCCATGTCAGTAATTCCCATTTTTATCCCCATTTTATTTTGGGTCCAGATATTCAGATTGCTGAAATCTGCTCTTTTTCCTTTCCTTGTGAGTAGTACACTCACGTACAGAGAAGCTTCTGAAGATATCCAGCCATGCAAACTAATATTGACAAGCGGCTCGTAGTTGTTGATTTTTTTCTTTTTAAACAAAACAACATGGTATTCCCTAACATAGGTAGCGTTTGTGTGTGTGAGTGAAGGAGAAAAACAGATGCTGCATTGCCTGTTGACGCAAAACCAGGCTGTTGAGATCTGTTGAAAAGGAGGCATCTGAAGGACCACTATGAAAAATCCCAGTCTCATCTGCTCTTGGAAGATAACCTAGATTGAGATTTACGGTTTTCCCGGAGGAGAAATGGCCTAAGTATCCTGGGACCTCTAAAATGTTTAGGAAGGGCTTCATTCATAGGCAACTTATTGTCTAATCAAAGGATAAAACCTTACTCCAGTGTTTTGGTCGGAGGTCCTCACCTCCTGCTGGTGCAATGATTTGACGCTTCCACAGTGGTGGACCATGTGTTGTTGATGACAAGGGATCCCAGCTTCAGTCCACAACACCTCCACCTAGAGAGGTATAAAAATTCTTCATGAAACCACAGAGACTTATCACCAGGCAGTGTCAGCGGTACTGGTCTAGCTAAACTAGATAGATTGGTGGTCTGACATAAGACAGTTTCATATGGGCCATTTCCCTGTCCTGGATGGAGTTGCACTCCCCCTAAGGGACAGGGTCCATAGCTTGGGGGTGCTCCTGGACCCCGGTCTAACTCTGGAAGCCCAGGTGGACTCGGTGGCCAGTCCACCTGGGCTTCCAGACCCCAGTCTAACTGGACCCCAGTGCTCCTAGACCCAGGTCTAACTCTGGAACCCCACACGGACTCCTTTCTCCAGCTGCGGAAAATATACCAGCTGTGCTTCTACCTGGATGAATGGAGCCTCATGACAGTTATGCATGCACTGGCAACATCCCTTATTGATTACTACAATGTGCTCCACATGGGGCAGCCTTTCAAGACAGTCTGCTGATTGCAACTGGTTCAGAATCGTGCTGTGCGGCTGGTGAGTGGCAACGCCACCAAGGAACACATCACACCAATTCTGTATAACCTTCATTGGTTACCAGTTGCTGCCCGAGCCCAATTCAAAGTGCTTGTTTTGACATAAAGCCCTAAACGGCTTAGGACTTAGACACCTGAAGGACCACCTCCTTCCATATGAACCTACCTGGCAATTAAGATCTAGCCAGGGATCCCTCCTGAAAGAGTCATCCCTCAAGGAGGTGAAAGGGATGGCTTGCAGGTATCGGGCCTTTTCGGCAGCTGCTCCCAGACTATGGAATGCCCTCCTGAGTGAGACTCACCTGGCGCCAATGTTGATGACATTTTGGCACCAGGTAAAAACCTTCCTGTTTCAGAAGTTTTTGAACTGATGATTGTAGGTCCTGATGGCAATTTTAGTGTTGTGTTTTAATGTATTTTATTTGTACTTAAATGTTTTTATTCTTTTAATTTTATTGTAATTTTGATGTTTTAATTGTTTATTTTGATTGTGAGCCACCTAGAGACCTCTGGGTAGTGGGGAGCATACAAGCTAAACAAACAAACAAACAAACAAACAAACAAACAAACAAACAAACAAACAAACAAACAAACAAATATTGCCCTTTATATGAACTCATGCCCAGTTTATACGTTGTGTTTACAGAAACTTTTAGTCTGTCTCTGACAAGAACAGAAGGTGCTCCCTTTTACTGGGTGACCATCACATAGTTCATGACTGTCTGCAACCTACAATCACTCACAGTGGCTTTCTGTGATTTAATGCAGCTATTTTCTCCCCAGCTATGTTCAGAAATGTCAGCAATGAACCTGTTCCTTTAAGTACACAAAGCATGTACTGTGTCAGTGAGCTACTGCCTTGCTTCACAAGTCCAGCCTGACTTCCTGCCCCCTGGGCAGGAGTTGTCCAAGATGCTCACATAAAAATGGAAGCACTGACTCTATATCAAAGATCATTACTTGTTTGAAATAATGAGGTGTCTATTAACCAATAGACAGGTCTAACGCTCTCGAAATGCTGTGCTTCTGGGAACTATGTTGGTGTGTGTATCCCATCCAGTGATAGCCTTTACTAGTAAAAGAAAGGAAGCAAGGCACGGCTGTTTTTGCTGGGTTCAACTCTTTACTGAGCAATGAAACTTTTCTTAACCTGACTTGCTTCACTTCACCCATGTAGTTCATCAGAGGAAAGGGATGATTAAAATGCAAATAACAAATAAATAGCAACAAATGCAATTAGTGTGCCTTCTGAAGATGCCAGCCACAGAGTGAGAAAGCAAAACTTCCAGAACATGGCCAAACAGCCCAAAAAAACTCACAACAACTAAATATTCATAGTAGTTCCAGAAAGATCTTACTCTGGAAACACCTGGCTAGGTGTTAAGAAGGCACAGTCTGCACATTATACATTAAAAAATAAGCATGACTAATATGACAAAATTCTTTAAAATATACTGTATTTCTGTTATAAAGTAATCAGAGGATATTTTAATTTTAAAAATTATGGAACTAGAGAGCCAAGAACCACGTTATATGAAATTGTATATGAAATACCACAGCATGTCATGCCCTATAAATCTGGACCCACGGAAGCCAAACAGTTAGTACATTGATGGAATAGTTGCCTGCCAGATTCAGCTTTATAAGGCCTCGGAAGTGTAGCCCACTGAGAACATACTTCACCTTATATAAGGAGAGATAATGAGATCAATTAGAACCTCAGTCACTCAACTATAGACAGCTGTTGGTGCATAATAATCATCATTAGAGATGGGTGAATATAGGATGTTTGATTTGTTAGACAACCTGCAGGTTTTCTGAAATGATGGGATTTAACTTTGGAGTATTTTGATCATTTGAGGCTGATGTTTTGTGCTTGATGTTTCCCATCTTTCTTTTTTAACAATTACTAAGTCAAGCGTATATGTCTGGAATGAACATTCCATATTTCTGTAGTCTTGGCTAAGACAGATATAGCAGGAACACTGCAAAATCTGGTAGAGGGGATGAAAGCTATACTAAGGTGCTGCTAGGAATGTAAAGAATAGTTGCTGAATTCTATGTTCTCGTCTATTTAGGTTATCTGAACTCAGCAAGACAATTTGATAAGCTTCCCTGCCTGAAAGTGAAACACAGAAATTATTATTTTTTTATCAAGATGTATGTAATTTGCACAATTGGCTCTGCACAAAACTCATCCGTTTACATGACCTGGTGTGCACCAAGGAATGCAGGCAGAGCCCTTAATTAGCAGCCATTCACAGTTATTTTCATGAACCTGCATGATTTCATTTACATTGCCAGTAGGATTCTGGCCATTGATTCCCCCCTCCTTTTATGACACTCATTGACACAACAAATATGTGCCTGGAATGAATACCATCGTGGTGATATATGAAAATTAGGGGTGGAAGGAATGCTCAGTAACTTTAATGTTATGGCCATTTTATTTCAGTGGTTCTCAACCTGTGGGTCCCCAGATATTCCTGGACTGCAACTCCCAGAAACCCGTTCC
The DNA here is from genome assembly GCA_023846285.1 of Phrynocephalus versicolor. Taxonomy (NCBI): domain Eukaryota; kingdom Metazoa; phylum Chordata; class Lepidosauria; order Squamata; family Agamidae; genus Phrynocephalus; species Phrynocephalus versicolor. The sequence goes on along the minus strand of JAHTLZ010000213.1, from coordinate 2,491,900 downwards.
AGTACAGTGAATAGTGGAGGCTTTTGGGAGTTGCAGTCCAGGAACATCTGGGGACCCACAGGTTGAGAACCACTGGTTTAGATGGTCTTGACAAGATGAGAAACTTCAGTCAGACTTTTTAGCGCCCCTCCCCCCGATTGTCTTGCCTTCAGCTAAAAACGCAAATGGCGCTTTTCATACCTCAGGTTTTCTGTGGTGTCCTTGAAAAGTTGCCAGTGTGCTTTTCCTTTACGGAACATACACCCAAGCACAGAAAGGCAAGCAGATCTGCACATCCCATGCATTGTGCAATCCATGGATAAATGGGCAATCTTTTGTGCAAAATGGGCAATCTTTCTGGCCAGTGCAAGATCTCTGTCCAGAGTGTCAGGTAGGTTTTTTTTGCCATCATTGCTGGCAAGACAATAATGTGGTGGTTCCGTGTTCCTATGGGCAAGGGGGATGAGACAAGCAAAGGACTAGGAGACCAAAAGCATGAAAATCGCAACAGGAAACAGTGGGGTTCAGAGAAACTAGAGTAAGGGAACTTTAATATACTTCTGAACACGACAAATGATATTCCTTCACTTTCTTCCTCAGCGTAAGAGCTCCTCTTTGTGCTACACCAGTGGTTCTTAACCTTCCTAATGCCTTTAATTCAGTTCCTCATGTTGTGGTGACCCCCTTGCCCTGCTTCGAAGAGGCCACAAGCCCCCTTTGGCAGGCCACTGCCGCAGGAGCCATAGAGGACTTCCCTCTACAGGCACCCTCAACCAATTGCAGCCTCCGGTGCCATTGACTGACATCCCCTCCAACCTATCTAGCAATGAGTATGGGGCAAAAATTCCCCTTTTTTTGGACCACAACACCCATAGTCCTTTGTCAATGGCAAGCTAAGCTTAGATTTCTGGGAGTTGTGGTCCAAAACATCAGGAGGGCCGAAGTTTGGACATGCCTGCTCTACAGGCACCCTCAGCCAATCACAGCCTCCAGTGCCATTGATTGACATCTCCTCCAACCTATCAAGCTGTAACTCGCTCTTTCTCACCCTTCCTCCCCTCACCCCCAGACCCAAGCCTTTTTGTTCACTGGCCCATGGCGATCCCTGTGAAGTGGTTGTTCGACCCCCAAACGGGTGCCGACCCCCCAGGTTGGGAACCACTGTGCTAGACATATGTATTAACCAGAAACCTCAGCATTTTGCAGGATAAACTTTCTCCAGTGTGTTATCCTTCTCTTGCCATTTAATGTGTACAGGTGAACACAGATTAGTACACTTCAAGAGTATCATCAGAGTTCGCTTACAGAGCCTCGTGGCGCAATGGTTAAACTGCTGTACTGCAGCCACAAGTGACCTCACAACCCAGGGTTCAAACCTAGGTAGCCAGCTCAAGGTTCACTCAGCCTTCCATCCTTCTGAGGTCAGTAAATTGAGTACCCAACGTGCAGGGGTGGATGAGGAACGTGTAGCCTGCATAATTAACTTGTACAACACCCAGATAGTACTTTAAGTGCTACGAGATGGTATATAAGCTTTTATTATGATCCAAAAACCATTCTTTCTAGAATCATAACTCAGCAACACAGCAAATGCTTGGCATATAAAATGCCCCGTGTTAAGTTCTTGCCATTTGCTACTACAGGTAATAGGTAAGGGGCAAGGCTAGTGATCACATTTGATGTAAGCCTGCTTCCTCGTGTGTTCCTCCTTGTGTGAGTTGAGCAAAGTGGCTTAGCATAAGCTGTGTACTTCAACATCTGCCTTTCACTCTTTACACAAGTACCATCTTGCTATTGTTGGAAAGCAAAAACAACAGCTGTCATGTTTTATATAGACACACAAATCTGTTCTTTCCTGTAATGTTCAACTTACGAAAGGAGGGGGCAATGTACAACTTTCAGGCTGTATCTGACCAGGGCTCTCGGTATGATCCCCAGAACGTGTCCCAGAGACCCCTTGATTCAACAAACAACAACCTGTTACCCCACTGTATAACTTTGGCAATTTTGCCAAGATTTTTTTTTAAAACCAGATCAGCTGTTTTAAGGCTGGGAGAGAAGCTTCCCCACCCCCACAGCATGAAATGATTTATGATCATGGGCAGAATTGCATCCTTCCACATATAGTGTGCATACAGGGTATACAGGCTCATTGGAACAAGCTGCCAACTGAGATTAGGCAGGCAGATTAGGCAGAAGGGCCTTAAAGACCTGGCTCTTCAGGCAATGCTTTGGGGCCCTCTGAGCACACTGTCATTGTGGTTGTGGTTGCGATTTTAAAAAAACAACAACTGCGGGCACCAGTCTCTCTTGATGGATTTGACATAGTTCTGGTCTATGGTGCTATGTCTATTTTATCTGCCATTTGTTTTAGTATTTTTATATAATATTTGTATAGCTGCCTAGATGCCCTAAGCACATCCGATCTCACCTGATTTCGGAAGCTAAGCAGGGTCGGCCCTGGTTAGTACTTGGATGGGAGACCACCAGGGAAAACCAGGTGCTGTAGGTGCCTGGAGTAGGAACTGGCAAGCCACTCCAGTATTCCTGCCAAGAAACCTCCATGGACATGGGGTCACAAAGAGTCAGTCACGACTGTAATGACACAACACACACATAGTATTTGTATAATGATTTGTACTCTGTTAGGTTTTCTCTGTTTATTTCTGTTGGGAATATGTTTTGTGGTTGTAGTTGGGCAGTCGCTGTTTGGATGACGTGCTGTACACCGCCCAGAGTTCCCTGTAGGGAAATCGGGTGGTCAATAAGTACAAGAATAAATAAATATTTTGTTAAAGGGTTCTTTGTAAAAATGAAGGCATGTGGTCGAGTCAAGCCCCCCCCCCCCATGTCCTAGTCCACTCCAAGGTATAGATAAAAACAGGAGAAACATACTGTTACATCAGTGCATCATTTCAGTATTTTGATATATCTTCCATCCTGTTGTCTGTTGCATATTCTAAGTCCCTCTAAGGGCAGGGGCCACGACATTCTTGTCTTTGGAATTCTTTGAGTGCTATGTTTTTTGTTGGTGCTGGATGTCCTAATACGTAATCAGATGTACCAAAACCAGCAAAATGTGTTGTGACCCCTTGAAGACTTGCAACGGACATAATCTTTCACTCATTGCAACCCCTGAAGAAGGTCACTGCAGTCCACGAAAGCTTAAAATGCAGAAATAAATATCCCATGTTGATGAGCTGGTTCTCATGGTTAATAGTACTTGTGTGTGTCTGTGTGTGTGTTGCATCATTATAGTTGTGACTGACCCATCATGACCCCATGTCCATGGAGTTTTCTTGGCAGGAATACTGGAGTGGCTTGCCAGTTCCTACTCCAGACACCTACAGCACCTGGTATTCCCTGGTGGTCGCCCATCCAAGTACTAGCCAGGCCCGACCCTGCTTAGCTTCCAAAATCACGTGAGATCATATGTGCTTAGGGCAGGCCTGCCCAAAGTCCGGCCCGGGGTGGGGGGGGGGCAAATCCGGCCCGCCAGGCCATTCTGAGTGGCCCGCGACTGGCTGGCCCACCCCTCCCTCCCCCTTCTTCACCCCATGTTTTTTTTAAAAGAAAGTGGGTGGGGCTTGCAGTGGGCTGGCAGGGTCGGGGAGCAACCGGCCCCTGACACATTCTCAGCCACCAAATCTGGCCCTCCTTACAAAAAGTTTGGGCACCCCTGGCTTAGGGCATCTAGGCTTACTGAAGGACAATAGGGTAAACTGGTGATATGTTGTATATGTAAATATATTACCATTGATCAAACACCACAGCCCAGAATTTCACACCATACTGGATACAATGCAGTTCAAGTGAACCCATTCACACAAGCAATTAAATCGCTGTAAGATGTGGAATCAAGCAAAACATCTGGACGTGTGCTCTAGTCCTCTGGAACTCTGTAGTGTAGTTTATTTCTGCGTGGCCTTTCCCCAGAATTTTGCACAGCCTATGCAAAAGAATGAGGTAGTTTGTTTCTACTGCCATCTTAGATGAGTAGCGTGAATTGGCACAGCAGGTGTGAAGAACTCTTGAAGCATAATTGAACTCAGTGTGTATCCTTGGGCCCTTAATCATTTCCATTTTCGAGGGCCAAAGTAAGCTTTGGTGGTGTAAATGGGCAAAACTCTGCTGAAGTCAGCACTGTTTCCACCTACACAAGCAGAGTATTTGGTGCTAATATGGGAAATATACTTACGTACTTTGCAGGTTGTTGTAAGGATTAATTAATTAATGTTTGTACAGCACTCTGGATATCTAAAGTGCTGTAGAAGTGCTTAGCAATATTATTATTAAGTCCCTGTGCATCACTTATTTACTCTTAATATCTGAGCAGACTGTGGCTCTTGCTTTTGCAAACTAATAGATCTAAGGAAGGGAGAGAGATATTGCTATGAGTATGGATCCAGGCAACTGCTGAATGATTGTTGTACCTTGAGCAATAATAATCAGGTGCACACTCACAAAGTGCTGTTATGCAAATATTTGCTCCTGCTAGAAACATCTTTGCTTTTCAGCCCATGCATCCTGCATGTTGGAGTTCTAATGAGAAGAATGTCTTATTTATTTGGACAAATGTGTGCATAGACAACAAAATATAGCATTGACATCATAGTCCTAGGTATATATTACACTTGGTATGGGGATTAGCATCTATGGTGCAGGGAAGAATCATTGAGCAGCAAGCACCAGCATCACTTCATAAAAAGGAAGAATAATAACAAGGCTAGACAGAAGGTTTACTTTTGGCTACAGAACCAATACTAATTAAATAGGGCATTGCACACCAATGCTTTAACTTGATGTAAGACCGATCCATGTCTTACTTAATATGTCTCTGAAGATTCTCAGTCATCCAGGTGAGTTTGGGATGGCCCACCATAGGAGGGGCAGCAGCTCAGGACCAGAATCAGCAGTACACCTCCATTTGAAGCGGAAAAGGGCACTCATTTAAAGCCGAGGATGTACACATACAGTATTAGACAGAGAAGAGGATGTACACATATTAGACAGAGGTGGTTTGAGAGAGGGGCCGGGGAAGCAATTTGTGTGAAAATTGAAAACCCCTCTCTCAACAGAGGTGGGGGACCCAGACACAAGCTGTCTGCTACTTATCAAGTGGTATTTTCATCAATCCCCAAACAAATCAGAAGCACTTCACACCTCCACCACCAATGCTGTAGCTAACGACCAATACTTAATAGGTGTTGGGAAAGGTTGCATAGATGGTACTTTCATGCACCCTAGACCTTCGTCCACCTAATGAGCCTATTCAGATCATGGTCCACCTATGAACCTATTCAGGCTATTGTCTACCTAACAAGCCTATTCAGGCCTTTGTCCAACTTATTAGCCTATTTAGACCAGGTTGTATGTGAAATCAAGGTGAACCATAAAACAGAAGACTTGCCACTAACTTTCCTCAGACTTACGAAGCTGCTTGGATGAGTAGCAAAATGTTTCAATCTATCAAGAAAAGAAGTCTAGTTCATATGCAGTAATTTTCTTAATCACAAACTTAATACTGTATATCATTTAGTGAAACTGGTCAGAATCTTAGTAGTTACTTACACCAACACAAGTCAGTGCTTTGGATCACAGTGGCAAAATGGCATTAATTACTTAATCCAGTAGTTAATGAATCCATTCTATGTCCTTTGTTGTGTGTCCAATCATATGACTGGCATGTGTCGAGAAATATAAAACTGCTTTTTATCCATTTGCTGCTATGATTTGTACCACTGCAGTTAACACAAGTATAAATTACAGTAGGATTCTGGCCTTGCTTTTTTAAAATATGAGTGGGAAATGCCATTTATTTCCTATGAAGTTCTCAATCTGTTTCCCTCCAGGTGGTTCCCTTCAACTCCCTGAATTCTTTGCCAGGGCAATGCTGGGTAAGATCTCTGAGAGCTGAATTGCAAAAACACAAAAAAGATCAAAGGTTTAGAACCACAGCTCTTTCATTGGAACTGCTGGGGAGATGAGTGGTTTAGGAATGAGCCAGATGTTGGGAGTTTGATGTTCATATATGTCTCTCCACCAAGGGGTGAACTCCACAGGGTCCCTTACAACTCTGCAGTTCTCAGAAGAAGAAGAAGAAGAAGAAGAAGAAGAAGAAGAAGAAGAAGAAG
>JAHTLZ010000213.1:2474207-2485777 GCA_023846285.1 Phrynocephalus versicolor | reverse complement strand
GAAGAAGAAGAAGAAGAAGAAGAAGAAGAAGAAGAAGAAGAAGAAGATTTTCTAAGCATATTTGTAAGCATATGGCCATGGTGACGCATGCCTTAAAGACATCCCAGCCAGATTGCTGTAACCCTCTCTATGCGGGACTGGAAAGTGTTCAGAAATAGGGGCCAGGTTGTCAAATGATGCTGGTTACAACAGCTCGGCTGGCTGCTGATCCATTTCTGGACAAAATATAAAGTCCTGGTTTTAACCTATAAAGCCCTAGATGGCTTGGGACCAAGCTATCTCCAAAACCATATTTCTATGAGTCTCCCTAGGATGTTAAGATAATCAGGGCAGGGCAAGTCTGTCATTGGCCCCAAACTTTGAAATTCCCTCCCACAGGAGGCCAGACTGTCCCCGTCTTTGCTAATCCTTGCTCTCTTTTTGCAAGTAGATAGAGACCTTTCTCTTCAGGTTGGCTTTCCCAGAGTGACTGGCTTACCCGAGTGAGGTTTTTAAATGTATGGTTGTGCTTTATTGTTTTGGATGTGTTTTCAGTGGTTTTTCTTTCTTTTGTTTGTTTGTTTAGTTTTTTTGTTTCTTGTTTTGTTTTGTTACTTCTTTAATCCTTTTAAATATTTTTTATACTTCATTTTTAAGCTTTAAATATTGTATTTTCAGATTTAAGGCACCTTAGGTCCTGTTAAAGGAGAAAAGCGAGGTAAAACGATTTTCAAAAGAAATACATACATTAAGATTTTTCTACTGCACACACATGTGTATTCTCAACTTCTCATGTGTACATTTGTGTATGCATCTGACATACATCGTTGGACCTGAGAACGGCATCAGAAAATTGGGAGAAGTGTGTAGTCCAAAGGCTAAAAATGTTCTAATTTGCATAATATACTCTGAAGTGCCAATTGGGTGTGTTCACTTTCAAATGTGAGCCAAACAAAATCCTCTATATGCCTACATTTGGAAAGGACATTTTCCTCCTAGTCATGCTTTTAAGCAGAATCTTGGTACATAGGTGTTGTAAAGTGATTTTTGCCTGAAATTAAAGTTCCTTGACCGCTGAGACATTTCAGAATGATGGTTTCTGGTTTCTATTTCCTTATTTCAATGTGTTCCTAAGTAACTTCTGTCTCTTCTCGCTTGACTGTTCCAGCCAACATGTATAGTAAAAGCCGAAGTTGGTGGCAATTAGAATGGAGCTGCTTGTTCAGAAACTGCCAACTTCTCCATCACTGTGGGTGTTGCAATATTGTCCTCTCTATCTTCTAATGTCTATCTTCCCCCCTGGGCTTCGAAGGGAGCAAAGGATTGATTGCCCACAGCAGTAAAGAGAAGAAACAGGTCATACCATTGTAGCTAACCTGAATGCTAGCCAAGCGAGTGAAAGGGATGCTCCTTGCGTTCCCTTATTCCCGCCGTTTCCATGCATGCGCTGGAGAACCAGCTGGGGTCTAGCCCTGGGTAACTTGAACAAATGTGGCGGCAGCCAAATGGTGCCCAGACTCCGTGCGGATGTAAGCAATTAGCAGAGTCTCCCCTCCTGTAGTTTGATTCACTCAGTGTGTACCCTGCACATTTTTTTTTGCAGCTGTGACATGAAACTGGGATTCTTCTGGTGGCCCACAGACACCTGCTTTGACTGGGATGCCAAAGGGAAGTTTCCCTGCACCAGAGCCAGAGGCAGCTGAGCTAAGCTCTTCTCAGCTGGAATTCACTTTCTGTACATGTTTTGCTCAAGCTGTTGCAAGCACAGAACAAACAAAGAGCAAGGCACCTGGAACAGAAATGTACCTTCTTCTGACAAGAAAGGGGGGGGAGTCTGTTTAGCACCCTCTTTCATTTTTATACAGATGGCATTAGAAGCTAATGTGGTATCTGCAGCAGAATCATCCTTAGTTAATTTCAAGTTATTAAAATCCACTAAATTGAATATACAGTGGTACCTCAACGTACGGATGTAATTCGTTCTGAATGAATGCTCTTAAGTCAAACTACTCTTAAGTTGGGGTACCTATCTAAAAATTAGGGGGAAAGTTAAAAAATAAAATAAAAACATATTTGTAAGTCGAGCAGACCATATCTAAAATTTGTAAGGCGGCAGTTAAGACGCTGACAGTTTTCCGCTCTTGAGTCAAATTACTCTTAAGTCCAGCTGCTCTTAAGTCGGGGTACCACTGTATATTATAGATTTTCTTCCCTTTTGAACTTTATTTGATGTCTTAAAATCTAGTGCGCTGAATTTAAGTTCCTTGCTTGCCATACAAATATTTGCAAATCAGAAGTGAAATACACGAATATCAAATCCACCGGTCAGTATATGATCCTTTCAATTGGCATTTCATCCCAGTGGTTGGTTGAGGTCAGACTTGTCTCTGAATATGTTTGCTTCAAAGAAGCACTCCAGGAGGATTCAGATCCCAGGTAATGTGCATGGGAAGGCAGTCTTAATATGCTATTTGAGCAATAAATAGCAAATTGTTCAGGCAATATCTTTTTGACTCTTTAATTCAGATGTGATCATATTTTAAAATTTTGAATCTTTATTTGGCTTATTCGTTCATTTTGTTTCATTTAATTTCAGTTATGCCCCATCTACTTCTAATTTAGACCCCAAAAGGCTGAGATTCAGTGCATTTTTTGCCGCTGTAATATGTGTGTATGATCACGGACTATAAAACAAGCTTTACAATTTGAGGAATAAAAGTACAATCCTATGCCTATTGACACGGGTGTCAGATTTGTCTAAATCTGCTTGAGTAGACCATTTGGTTTGGTTGCTGAATGGTAAAATAACACATTGGTAAATCTCATTGAATCAGTGGGTCTACCCCAGTTGGGATTAGCAATTGATTTAGGTGATTGTATTCAATGGGAACTTTGCCCAGGTGTGTGTAAGGAGGATTGCCACTTTAATCTGAGATAAATATATGCACAATAAAATGATGCCAAGAGGCATGGCTGTTCCTTCTGTTAGGAACCACCACTAAATGTGCAATTGTAAAAAATTCCACTTGTCAGCAGAGCCACAAGAACCTTGAGAACAACATGTACGAGGAGGGTAAAAACTATCTCCACCAGGGTTTGAAAAAAGATGTCGTAACATTTAAAGGGACAAATTGAATTTTACAGAAGTCCTTCTAGTCAGTCTTGGATGTCATTTATGCCATGAAGCGGCTTGCGATAATCCCTGTTTCTCTAACTTTTCCTGGTCTTCAAACATAATTATTTTGTATCCTTTAGGGCATTCGCTACTGAGGAATGGGATGTACCAGTGGGTGGGAGCAAAATACAGAATGTGTGACCTGCAGTAGAAGACAAGGGTGGTGTACTTAACCTTGTAAATATTCAGGAAAAGGTCCGGTCTCGTTTTTTGTTTTTTTTAAAAAAGCAGCAAAAAATAAAGAGTTTGCTAGTAAAGGCTCATAAACATCAGATGTTAAGATGTCCCCGACTAGGTCTGTCAATAAGCTCTACAAGTCCTCTGAGTAGACCCATGAGAACTAATTCACAGCTTCTGTGTTTGATCCTTTAGTAGCTGCTTTAATTCCGTACCACTAGTAGCTAGGGTATCCCCCAAAGATATTCTGTACAACGAGATAGAAATGAGCTCTCCATTGAATCTTTGGTCACTGGCAAAGACCAAAATTAGACATTTTTGTCTAAAATGCCCTTGTATACATCTGAGACAGTTGCATGGAAGAGTTGCATCAAATTATATGTAGACTGTTTTGTTCCCAATGGCAATAGCTTAAAGAATCCCTCAGTTTGTTTGATGATTTTACTCATGGCTATTATGTGTCCAAATTGTTGTTCCCAGAGCTTTCTTTGGCCCACAGCTATAATGCAGTTGACTTTCGAATGGCAACCTGACGATTGCTTTGGCTTATGGAGAACGAGGCCGGGTGTGTGTGAATGGTCTTTGAGATATTGCATTAAAGAGAATTAATGGCATTTCCCCTTTTTCGCTTTCTAATTATTTTAAAGAAGGTCAGCTTTCATTTGACGGTCCCATTGCCTCCACATTCTTTAGTGTATATTCTTTACTTCTTTGCTTATTCCTTGAAAATGAAGCAAACACTTATCATTCTTTTCTTTGCTTGTTTCTCTTGAAGTGGATATCCATTCTGGTATGATGCTGCATAATGTTTTATGTCTGAATAGGAATACAGATTCTAAAATGCCAACTATCTCCCTTCATGTTACAGAGAGATTGGACAACTGGAGGTCAGAGAACTAAGTATTTAGTGGGTACTGGAGTCCTTTGATTTTGAATTCCAACAACCATAAATAGTCAGCAGCTGCAGAAAGATACTTGAAGCCTCTCATATGATCTAGCCAGCTTTTCAGGGAAACTTTGCATAATCCTAACCCTTTATTTTACTGGAAAATAAAAGAAATCAGTTGTAGGGTGCTCCTTCAATAAAATAAAGGCCCCTAATTAGTCAAGATTTGAAAGAAGGTAGAAGAAAAAGCGGTGTTTAATGACTGTTTCATGTCTTGAGTAAAGAACATGAATCACCTGAAATTCAAGTGTGATATTAAGTTTAACATTTCTTACTGATAAACCCAGTTTGGTTACTTAGGACAGCTCTGTAAGAACAGTGTCAAAAAATCTGACAAAGTCAGAACATTGGAATTGCTTTACATACTTGGCAGAACTGAGCGCATGTTGTCCAAATTGCTTAATCCCTTCTTTTAAAAAAGACACCTGCATTAATTACTAGAATGATGACCTTGCCAACAGAATAATGCATGGCGTCATCTTATTCCACTCCACCTCATTTCCATGTGGTGAGCCATTAATTAGTGTCTCTGCAAAATGAGCCTTGTAACTGAATATTTAGTCAGATTCCTGTGAAAACATGGATTTGATGGGGATATTTAATGCTTGAACTTCAAGAAGGTACGCTGTCCTTTTGAGCAGCGTTGAAATGCATGCCTGATAAAGTTATGCCATATGCCCCAATGTGTATGGGAAGAGTAGTATAAAATCTAAGAATTTCATGTCCTCCCCACTTTGTTTTAATGAGCCCACTAAATTAAGAACCCTACTATCATCACGTCCAAATGAATGTAAGAAATTTCATTGATAAGCTTTCCCACGCCATATGTTTCAAAGGTGGAATGGATTTTGCCCTACATATTTAACTTCCATACCAATGTATATGTCCCACTCAGCTTTATACGATCGTTGCAGCTCCAGTTCCATTTCATCCCGGCCAGCGAAGTGGGCCAGGATGAAGCTACCTTCAATAAACTGGTACCTTGAACCTTATTTGGGAGGCAACGGGTAGCCAATGCAGGTGGACCAGAATTATGGGGATGATGTCAAATCTGTCCACACCAACCACTAGCCTGGCTGCTGCATTGTGCACCCACTGCAGTTGCCGAATAAGGGTCAAGGGAAGCCCCATGTAGAGAGTGTTACAATAATCTATCCTTGATGACCAGCACTTGCACTACCATCCTCAGGGAGTCCCCATCAAGGTATGGGCGAATCTGGGCAGTTAGCCTGATAGAAGGCTGACATTGTTCCAGGGACAATGCCGGAGCCAAGACAATGCCCAGACGCCTCACTCTATCAACCAGCTGGAGGGCCATCACACCCAGACTGGAAAGAGGGCCACTGTACCCATTCCCCCATTGAGGAACAGAACCGCTGTCTTCTCTGGCTTGAGCCTGAGCCTGTTAGTCCTGGTCCACTCCATGACTGTGCTGTATATTCAAGCTAGATTCAGAAAAAGAAGAGGCACTGGAGATCACATTACATATATACAGTGGCTACTGAAATGTACCAAGGAATTTCAGAACAAAATTGGTTTGTGTTTTGTTACACCAAATCTTTGACAGTGTACACTACAAAACAGTTGTTCTAAAAGAAATTGAGAAATGGATTACTGATCTGCAGCATTTGATGGTCCTGATTTGTGACCATTAGTTCATCTTAGTTCGGTATTTCAGCTTTGGTCGTTCTGCCTTTTTTGACTCTAGTAGGAGTGAAATCATCAATCCAAATGGAAACTGACGTCTCAGGCTAAGGCTGAGATTCAGCAATGAAAGAAATAGAAAAGACAATCAGGTGTAATTTTTAACACGATCCTACAACTTTGGTGATTTTGTTGTAGCAGACTATGCACATACTCAGCCATTTTATCAAGCCTTTGTCTTCTGATTTATACTTGATCAGGTGTTACTGTTTCCCTACCTCACTATCCATGACACACAGCTCTTCTTGGTGAAATCAGGGGGGGGAACTTTGATTATTATGTTCTTTTAACTCCCTCTTAAGACATGGTTTATTTTAGTTTAATTCTTGGTGGAACATGGAATTTTGGGCTTCCCATCACAGTCTTTCAGGGTGCGTTCAGCTGTTTATTCTAGTACACCATTCCTACCTTGCTCCAGAAGACAAAACACATCAGAGACATTCTTATTTCTTTTGTCTTTTTAGAACAAATGTTCCCCTTAAGAAAAAACAACCTAGTGGTAAAGAGAAAAAATCTGCTACATCCCCCCCCCCAACCTCTGGAGGGAGAGGTAGCCGACTTATTTTCTTATCCACCATCAAAGGAAGTGACGTCCAGCCCTGGGTTCCCATAGTTTTCTCCCAGTCATGTTTTTCTGTCATTCTCACTGTATGGAACAAAGACTGGGAGTGCTGTTTATTCAGAGGAGAATTGCTCACTTTTATGCATTTTTGTGAATGCAAAATCTATTAAGCCAAAGGTTCCTTTGTGCCAACTATAACCACTTCGGATGGGATATTCACCCTGTCTGGATAAGTCTTACCATAGATAACCTTCAATAAACGATTACAATGGAGGATAAAACAGAGGTAGACTTGTTTAAATTTTTAAAAAAGAAGAGGCAGGGGAGGAAAATGAAGCTTCTCTCATATATGGTGTTATTCAAATGGTTGAGAACAAGAAAATGTGGTCACCTTTGAAAGGGAACTAAAGCATCACATTTTTAAATTAGTTGGAGAAACGATAGCTCTGTTTGCTGCAAACATTCTTCCAAGGTCAGAAGAAGCTTGGGTTTTTCTCTTGCACCAATGCCACTGGAAGATGTTCCAGCCATTTGGGCCAGCTTTTGCATGGATGCCCAACTCTTCCGGAAGTGTTCCAAGCTCTTCAATTGCTCTGGCTTGACCTGTTTTTGGAATTGTATAATCCCTCCCTACCGCCTGTCTCATCTTTGTACACGGTCACCTTTTTTGATATGCAAAACCTCCAGATAGCCAGATTTTTCCCCGTCTGCCTCTTTTGTAGAGACAGTGGTGAATTCAGTGATGTTGGTGTATCTATTTTAAAAAAAGTTTAAAATGTGTATTCATTGCAGATATTTTATTTTTCAAACAACAACAACAACAACAACATTTGAGATTCATTTCATTTACATTGTCCCCCATCAGCAGCGACTCTTCTCACACTTCAGCAACATGGCTGTGTCTTCCAATGTAAAACTACACTGGCTAGTGACTGGGACATCACTCCTTGTGTTGCTCTGTTTCAAACTTATGCCATTGCCAAATTCTTTAACACAATTATGTAGCCTACTCTTTTCCTCATAGATTGAGGCATGTTAGAGAATATACAGGTACATCCAATCCATTGCAAAGCAAGTCAGTATAATAATGCTTTTTTGATTCTTCCCAACACCGAGTTGCATTCCAGATAACAATGTCTTATGGCAAATTTTACAGTGGTGCATGGATGCAATGGGAAAGGAAGGCATGATTTTGAAATCTCCACCAATGGAGTGGCCTTGTCATGTGAGAATGCTAGCAATCTGTGTGTTGCTAGCACAGGGATTTTCTGTTAGGGCTTATCCATACGACACTCTGCTATCATGTCATCCCCCCCCCCCCCGGCCCAGTTGGACTTGCTGTGGAACAAAAGTATTCCTTAAGAGACCTTCATATATGAAACAGCCATCCCAATATTTTCAGGTAAAATGAGTCTTGTAGGACTGAGGTCGCTCATGCAGAACATCTTATTGCAGATGTACAAGCTGTGCTTGGAGAATGGAGAGCAGCACCCCTGGGCACTGACCAGTCTAATTTCTGGTTATTTCCCTTTATTCTTAAAAAGGCTTTTTTTGCATTTGTAACAGGCATGGTGCAAGCCTTTAAATGGCAAATGCCTCGCCATAAGCCTTGCTGCACATAGTTCAGCATGGTTTTCATTCCAGGATAAAATAATGCCCAGGCACTGAGTAAGGGTAAAAATAGCCGCTCTGTTCTCAGAAACTGCCGAGTCCTGCCATAGGACAGAAAAAGAGTTTCATCAGCATACCACTAGAATTCGCACAGAACAACTTTGTGAAACCCCAGTGGTTTAGGTCTCGGGCACATGTAGTTCCTTCCAACCCTAAAGTTCTAACAGAATCATTACCATGACCACTATCATTATTATTTAGCAATGGGTTTAAGAGGCAGCCGGTGCAGTTGAAGTATCCCAGTTGTTTAGATGTTGAATTTCCTATCTATTTAGGTATAACTGGGAATAAATGACAGCATGCCTACATCTTCTTTATTTGATTTTGTAAGTTTGCCACTTGAGATGCATTCATATTGTTGTTATACTGGAAAATGCAGGGACATTATGAGGATAAATTCATTAGTACTTGGACTTCAGTAGACAGAAGTGCAAATCATTGTTATTATCTCTCTCTTTATACATTTTTAAATAGAACATGATAATCATCTTTATGGCCTCTACATTATTTATAAAGGTCATTGATGTTTGAGACATTTTTGAGCCAACACCCACGTTGGTAAATAATCTCTTTGTGTTGGATAGAAGAAGTCCAAATGCTCCTCTGGAAAAAAACCCTTGGTGGGGTTTACAGTATCTGCAGGGATGTGGTAAGTGACCCATTAAACAGAGGGCTGTATAATTATAAATTTGTTTTTCAATCCAATTTGTGGGTTGTTAGTTAGGTTGGCATAGCAGTTCTATAGCTGTTATTGCTTGATATTTTTTTAAAAAAATAGATTAATAGGGAAGCAGTCTTAAGTTCTTGTGATCTTTTTAGGAACTATTGAAGGTTTATGGCATTTGAGCTGTGGTCTTGGCACAGCAGACCTCATGATATAGAGATTTGCAACCAGCTGTGTGTGTGTGTGTTGTGTCATTACAGTCGTGACCGACTCTTCGTGACCCCATGACTGTGGAGTTTTCTTAGCAGGAATACTGGAGTGGTTTGCCAGTTCCTACTCCAGGCACCTACAGCCCCTGGTATTCCCTGGTGGTCTCCCATCCAAGTGCTAACCAGGGCCGACCCTGCTTAGCTTCCAAAATCAGGCGAGATCGGATGTGCTTAGGGCATCTACTGCAGCCACCTAGCCCGTCCTAAATGCCTGTTAGTCACAAATTGCCACAGAGGTATGATGCTCTCTCTCTCTCTCTCCCATTTTCTCTCTCTCTGTGCGTGCACGTGCACGTGCGTGCATGCGTGCACGTGTGCACATGCAACCATACTTGTGGGCATGAGTCTAGTAAGGAAAGAGAGAGGGAGTCTTGAATGATGTATCTGCAAAAACAAATTGTCATTTCTTGCCTGCCTGCCTATCTGTCATCTGTCTATGAAATAAAAGTGATAATAAAAGTAACAAATTAAATACTACATGAAAGCTCCAGCTAGATGACTTCGATGTCAGCAGTCATTATGTGGGTCTATAGTACTCTGACCCCATGTCTAAAGAACTGCACAGAAAATAAACAAATAATAGCAGCAACATCAAGGGACAATAGTAGCACATCTTCTGTATCTCATAATTATTTATACATTTCAACTCACTGCTGCACCATATAATAATAAAGTCAGAAGGACACTATATTGTTGTTGTTCAGTCATTCAGTTGTGTCCGACTCTTCATGACCCCAGGGACCAGAGTTCGCCAGGCCTTCCTATCTTCCACTGCCTCCTGGAGTTTTGGCAAATCCACATTGGTTGCATCGATGACACCACCCAACCATCTCATTCTCTGCCGTCCTCTTTTCCTTTTGCCTTCAATCTTTCCCAACATCAGGGACTTTCCCTCTCTCCTCATGAGGTGGCCAAAGTACTGGAGCCTTAGCTTCAAAATCTGTCCTTCCAGTTAACATTCGGGGTTGATTTCTTTCAGGATGGTTAGGTTTGATCTCCTTGCAGTCCAGGGGACTCCCAAGACTCTCCTCCAGCACCACAGCTCAAAAGCATCAATTCTGTGGCGATCAGCCTTCTTTATAGTCCAGCTTTCACTTCCATACATCACTACTGGAAAAACCATAGCTTTGACTATCCTGACCTTAGTTGGCAAAGTGATGTCTCTGCTCTTTAGGATGCTATCTAGGTTTGCCATTGCTTTCCTCCCAAGAAGGAGCCTATAAGTCTGGCAAATCCAACCTCCTGCTTGATGCAAGAATACAAATGAAAGGATATCTGCCAGGTGGTTGTCCAAATTTCTCTTGAATGTCTCCAATATTGGAGAACTCACCACCTCTTGAGATAAGTGGCTCCACTGTTGTACTTCTGTAACAGTTCGGAAGGTTTTCTGATGTCAAGAGCATGCTTATAGTTTTGAGATGGGTATGTGTATACCTCTGGTCTGGATGTGAAGAACCTCGTGGAACTTACAAATTCCTTGTTGAGGTGCCTCATCTAGGATCCTTAGGAGAAGCTTCCTATGTCAATACAACTAAAGACCTCATAGAACATATTATATCCCTAATCTGAACAGGAAATATTTTCTTAGTGGCACTTCTGAAACCAGAATGATAAAGCAGAAAACAATGGGGGGCCAAAAAAAAAAAAAAAAAAAAGCATTGTAGAAGGGGCAAGAAGCTAGGAATACACGTCAAAACATCTCTCTGTGTTTTCTTGATTTCCATCTTTGATGATTGGATTGAATGTATGTACATGCATCCCATCAAAAAGCATTGGGTTTCATGTGAGATGAAGCTATGTGTACCTGTTTTGTCTCTGATCTATTATGGCCCATTCACACCTGCAGCTCATTGCTACAGTTGACATATATCTGTAAACTATAATATACATTCCCTTTTTTGTACAGTGGTACCTCTACTTACGAGTTTAATCTATTCTGAATGCATGCTCATAAGTCGAACAACTCCTAAGTAGAGAAGCCGTATCTAAAAAATAAAAATAAATAAATTAAGAATTTGAAAAAAATAATAAAAATAAAAAGTAGAGCAGACCACATCTAAAATTTGTAAGGCAGCAGTTAAAAAACCAACGGTTTTCCGCTCTTAAGTCGAATTGCTTGTAAGTAGAGCTGCTTATAATTAGAGGTACCAGTGCATTCCATGGATTTTCCGTTAATCTGGCACATTTATTTAAATGTTAATTAATGCTTGTTAATTTTTCTGAGAGCCAAGATCAGAAGTGAAACCCATCCACATTAGCATGATTACGAGATCTCTTACCTTTTCTTGGCAAAGCATTCTCTCTCTCTCTCTCTCTCTCTCTGTGAGTGTGTGTGTGTATAGATAGATAGATAGATAGATAGATAGATAGATAGATAGAGAGAGAGAGAGAGAGAGAGAGAGAGAGAGAGAGAGAGAGAGAGA
>JAHTLZ010000213.1:2454530-2474197 GCA_023846285.1 Phrynocephalus versicolor | reverse complement strand
GAGAGAGAGAGAGAGAGAGAGAGAGAGAGAGAGAGAGAGAGAGAGAGTAAGTGTGGGAAAGAGGGGAAATGCTAAGACTCCACTTTGCAACATGTCTTGATTGAAAGTGTATTCAAATCTGGCAGACAAATATTTTGTACATTTTCATTGGGTGGATGAAAAAGAAGTGGCTGTAGCTTCACAATTTTGTTGACATTTTCATAGTTCAACCTATGGTCCCCAGAAAGTCAGTTAATATCCTGGCACATTTCTGGTTAATGACGAAGGTGAAGATAAAGCTGTTTGTCAGATGCAAGAATCTTCGCAGTTGAACTTCAGATTAGTTATTTTCTTTCACACACACTCAACGTGATAGTTTCCACTTCTTGACCTGATTTCAGAAGCTCTTTTTATCTCAATTGTGAGATAAAAGTAGGATTGTTATTACTGTTGAAAAACAGATCGTCTGTCGTAGGACAAATCTGCGAGTGAACAAATATTGCTATCATAGCATTTTAAAACTGTAGTCAAACATGTGTTTTTTCCCCATTCAAATGTGAAAAGGTAATGCACAAAAAAGCCACATTTACGTCGTTTTTCTTCACATACTAGGTATAAGACTTCAAGGCTCATAGAGGGAGGGGGAGGTGGAAGCAGAGAAAATTTCTGTTGTGCTGCTATTTTTGTCTTTCATTTCTTTATGACAACTTATTTGTACTTAAAGGAATCTTTCCAAAGAGCTAAGAAGCATCATTAAATAAAGACTGTGAAATGTGCAATATGGCTTATTTATTTAAATGTTAATTGGTCCAACGAACACTTCTAATTAGCTCTATATTTGCTTAGCAAAAAGTTTTACAAATTCCAATTGTGAAAAAAGCCGCTATTTTGAGCCGGTATGCATGTTGCAGCATCAGCTATGATTTTTTCCATAGTTCTCAGCCCTTGAAGGCACAATTTAATTTTTCATGTATGCATACTAGCAACGGTAAACACTTGCGAGTGTAAAGAACCTTCTTTAATTAGCTGCACAACAATTAAAGGATTCACAAACTAAATTGAACCCTGTCTCTGTGCTTACTAGCTGAATTCTACCACCTGTCACAACAGCACTTTGTTCAATCTGTTATGCAAAATCATTATAGCAATAGAGCTGAGGGGAGAAAAAAAAGAGAAAACAGCAATTATTTCTTACTTTTCTCTTGAATGGGTTATTTTGGGTTAGATTCATGTCAGGTTCATTGAAGCTAACCTTTTGAAATCTGTAACAGCATAATACTTATATGGCAGGATTAGAATTGTTGGGAGACTTGTTTTATTTTGCCCTTTCAAGAGGAAGGACGGCACATGCTTAATGTAAGGTGCTTTTCTCTGATCATTTGGGGAAGGAAAGGAGAAACAGCAACAACCCAAGAGCGCTAAATCTTATGGCAGCCTGTTATTTTTCTTCGTCAGGCAAAAAACAAACAAACATGCAATACCTTCTTTTATTATTAAAGCTTGTTAAGTAATGTAGAAACTAGCGTTAAGAATGCAGTGCCAGAGAATCGTCTATGGGGTTATTCCATCTTGTTTCCTTCATTGGTAGTAATCTGTTCGCCTTTCCTTTGTTTTGTATCTGTTTCCAAACAAAATTTGCCAAACTCTTCCCTGAGTCCTTGCTGGGGGGTGGGGTCTGCGCTTAAAACCTGCTGCTGTGCTGATGGGGTTTTGAAGGAATATGATTAGTCTATACGATTAATGTTAGTTATTCTGTAAGAGTCACCGCTATAAGGGCCTTAAAGTTTAAAACAATATGTACTATCAAGTCAAATCCAACTTAGAGCAAAACTTTCGCAAATTCGCTAGGTACGGGACACAGGAGCATCATTCTGGTGGTGCTCTGGGGACATGCAAGTTACTCAAGGCCACACAGGCTGGATCACAGACAGAGTGGGGGAATTGAATTCGTGTCTGTGGAGCCAGCGGTTCCAGCCCACGGAACTATTCGGATGGCTGTAAGGGCCTTGCTTGAGCACTGTTTTCTCAAGTGTGTTTTCAGGGTCAACATCCCTCCTAGAAATGCAATGCGCTGTGTTAACCAGGGCCCCCCATTTTGTAGGATATCTGTCCTTGATAGCAACTAGGAGCATGAACAGATACGATCATGGGTAGTTTTCAATGATGAAGCTACGTTGAGTTTATTACAACAAAAGCAAAGAATACTCTAAAGCCTAGGAAACTTATTACAGCATGGGTTTTCATGAACTTTTAACCTAGTTTATCAGGTAGACGATGTGTTATTCAGAGTTTTATTATAGATAGATAGATAGATAGATAGATAGATAGATAGATAGATAGATAGATAGATAGAGATAGATAGATAGATAGATAGATAGATAGATAG
This sequence comes from Phrynocephalus versicolor, assembly GCA_023846285.1. Classification (NCBI taxonomy): domain Eukaryota; kingdom Metazoa; phylum Chordata; class Lepidosauria; order Squamata; family Agamidae; genus Phrynocephalus; species Phrynocephalus versicolor. The sequence continues at coordinate 2,471,832 of JAHTLZ010000213.1, read as the reverse complement.
ATAGATAGATAGATAGATAGATAGATAGATAGATAGATAGATAGATAGATAGATAGATAGATAGATATAGATAGATAGATAGATAGATAGATAGATATAGATATATATAGATAGATATAGATATACAGGGATATATATATATATATATATCCCTGTATGCCTGAATTAAGCAAATGCAGCAGCTAAATGTGTTTTAAAGAATTTGGGATAGGGTTAGGGTTAGGGTTAGGGTTAGATAATCTTTTGCAAGGAGAGCCAGATTTGGTGAGGTGAAAATGTGTGTGGGCTGACTGTTCAGCCTGAAGATGAGGAAGAAAGGGCATGGACCTGAGCGCTGCAAACGCTCCGGTTTCAAGGCACCAAAGGGCCCGATGGCTGTTGCATGCACCCAAGATGCACCTCTGCTCGCATATGCTGCCCTCCCTCCCCAATGGAGCTGGTGGTGGGTAGGCAGGGCGGGTGGCTGGGGGGACAGAGGGAGGCAGGAGGGCAGGCAAACCTTAAAACTGCAAGCTGACATTTCCAGATGGCACAGGGAGGGCGTGGATGGTGGGGATGCGTGACAGGCTGTACCGGCAGGGAGAAGAGGCTGAGGGCCACTTGAAATTTTAAAACGGGCCACATTTGGCCCCCGGGACAGATTTTGGACATGCCTGGGGTACAGCCAAGGCTGTACACTCTACAATGATTCTGCTCATTATTATTATATTATTTCAAGTATTGTGTTCACATGCAAGGCTATGCACTTTGCAGTGGTTATGTTCGTGATTTCCTTATGGCAAGTATCAGGAGCACAGGATTTATGCATAAAGATACTAAGGTGTATTTCCCTTAAGTAGTGAATTGAACATTGATCGACTTCCAGATAGCACGCGGCAGCAATTGGTGTGATATGAATAGCTTCTGTGACTCAAGTTAAAGAATTTGTTCTTGGATGAAGGGCACACAATACAGGCGTTTCATAATCTAGGGTTATAAATGAATAGCTCTGATTATTCCAAGTAGTCACACAATTTTTAAGTCTTCTAATATTTTTAGATACTCGTTCCCCTGCATCACTTTGCGAAAATGTGCAAGTGGGTACAAGAAGGCCTTTTGAAAGCCTAGCATACTCTCCATACAACGAAATATAAAAGCCAAAGGTCTGAAGACGTGGAAGAATGTATGCTTTTATGCTCTTCGTAGTTCAAAGCTGAAAGATAATCTGTCGCTTTGATAGTCCTCACTCTTAAAATTCTGGGACAACTTGGCATTAGAATATGCCAAATGTTCATTGAAAGCACTTTTTCAATTCCTGTCCAAGTATCTTGCTTGCATCATATTTGTTGGTGGAGTACATAAAGTGGATAAATATAAGGAATATTTTAATATGTTGCTGTATGCAGTAGGAGACCCTCTGAAATACTAAAACCATATCTCAGAATCAGTGGCATAGAACTAAAGTAAGCCGAGGGCTATTTCTAAAATAACTGGGTGATTTTTGTACTTGTGTCTCCATCTGTATCTTGTACACCATTCTGGGAACAATTTTTGAGAATGAAGAGTGCTACAGAATTTTATTCAATAAGGAAATAATTCATATGAATAGGGCAATAGGGGTAAGCAGAGTTCTCTACTGAAATATACCAGGAATGTTTATGGTGATTATTGTGACAGTACTCGGTAAATTTAGATCTGTCAAAGTTGCATTGCTTCTAATAATGAAGATGTGTGTTGTGTCATTACAGTCGTGACCGACTCTTTGTGACCCCATGTCCATGGAGTTTTCTTGGCAGGAATACTGGAGTGGCTTGCCACTTCCTACTCCAGGCACCTACAGCACCTGGTATTCCCTGGTGGTCTCCCATCCAAGTACTAACCAGGGCCGACCCTGCTTAGCTTCCAAAATCAGGTGAGATTGGATGTCCTTAGGGCATCTAGGCAGCTAATAATGAAGATATGGGATGGCAAAGTGCAACCAAGACACATTGCTGCATAGGATAAGAGCTCTGAACCCACTGATAATGTTATTTTTTTCAGGTGAAACAATGATGATAACATAACTGACCGACCGGTGGCGGCGGTTGCTGCTGCTGTACTCTACTCCAGATAAAATCAATAGTGTACATACAACAAAATATTTAACAACTTCCTTAATATTATGTATATCCTGTACAACTACATAAAGCACCTCAGAATAGGCAACAATCAGAAGCATTAATAAGCGGCCAAAATAAAATTCAGATAAAATATTTGTTGGATGTACAAGTCTCAAGCAATTATACAAAGCAGCTTTATACCCAAAACGCTAGATAAGCAGGATGAAAACTCTTGGAAGTGGGTGTGGTGGTAGGAGGTTCCTTGAAAGCAACTGGTAGGACATAATATAGGAAGGATCAAATGTCAGAGGCACAAGAGAAAGCCAAAAACAAACTCTGTTTTTTCTTTTCTTTGATGTAGTTTCTTTGTACAGAATATAAAAAATATGATTAAATCTACCCCTTTAGTCAAGAATCAGGAGGTTATAGAATTAGATCTGGAGGCTCTATTTAGATCTGATTAAAACCAGGTAGCAAAAGGAAATGAAGAATGTATCTTAAAATACAGTATTTTGTTTTATATATGAGATTAGATGGGGGGAGTTCAGCATTGTAGAAGGTACAAAAAGCAGTATGTACTTTTATTCAACCCTGCTTTGAAGGGATATATTCTGATGCAGTAAGACTGGGCAAAACAAAAAAAATAACGATTTCGCTTTCAGATGTCAGGAACAGGCCCTTGGAGTGGGTCCTCTTAAGTCCAAATTAAGCTCACCAAAACATGCCCTGCATTCTTTCTATTAACTTAACATTCCACAAATTGTTCACATTTTCTTGAAGCTTCTACCTGTGCATGCATCAGTATTGGTTAAGAAAGTGTTTGTAAAAATGTTTGTGTTTGCTGAGAGTGAAAGATAGATCTGCCCAGGGAAGGACTATACCACTTATTTCCAGGGGTTCCTTTGAGTTTTCTGTAGCTAGAAAACCCGGGAAAATGTCACTGTAAGTCAGAATTCACTTGCTGGCATGCAATTATTATTCTTAGACGGTAGCTTGGCCCATACACAGTCTTGTATTGGGACAGAGGGTTATTGGCAGCCTTTTTTGAAATTGAGTCCACCCCCCAAAAAAAAAAATCTGTATCATACATGAACATCATTATTCTTGTTTTACTGAGCTCTGCAAAAAAAAAAAAAAAAAAAATGAGACTACTGGGGTTTATCTTTTGAAAACCAGGGATGTGAGTAGGTGTTTACGTGTAAAGGTTTCTGTCTCTGTGCAAGCCTAGATTTCTTTCCCACCTCTTCCTTTGATCCACCTACATCCCAACAACACAGTTCCTAACGCCGCCCTCTTCCATTCCTTCTGCCTCTGTGAAAACGTCTGTTTTCTCAGTGGGCCTAAGCTTTGAACCTCTGGATTCATAGCCAACACAGTTCTAAAAACAACACATATACAAAGAAAAACAAGGTCAAATTGTATAGCGGGGTGGGAAGACATGCTTTCTTTAATGCTGGAAAGAGGCGATTTGGGCTCCTAAGGGCCTTTCCTCCCCACTGGAAACAGCTAATTTTTCTCCTTGCATCAGAACATAAGAAGAGCCATGCTGGATCAGGCCAAAGACCCATCTAGTCCAGCCTCCTGTATCTCACAGTGGCCCCACCAAATGTGTCTGGGAGCGCACGAGACTAGATATCTGTCTCCTGATACCACTCCCCTGCATCTGGTCCTTGAGGTACCCTGATTTTAAGCCTGGGGATTACACATCTGCACCATGGTTTGTAACCTGTGATGGACTTCTCCTCCAGGAATCTGTCCAATCCCCTTTTGAAGGCATCCAGGCTAGATGCCATCACCACATCTTGTGGCAGGGAGTTCCACAGACCAACAACACGTCCTCATAGATAGGGGTCAGCATAGCAGCGTAGATGATCCATGATAATATCTCCTAAATAAATGACTAAATCAACAAATCGTGAAAGCAGTTCCTCCTGCCACGCTGTTCTCTTTTAACCAACGAATGAACACAACAGAGAGGCTTGAAGGTTGCTTTTGGAGGGGCTGGTGGCATCTCAGAGAGGGGGCAGTCTCCATCTGGTGAAGGCTAGGTTAGTAGGCTTCCCCAAGACTCAGGACTCCAATATACTCACCACCCACCCACGTTTGCTTTTAAGTTACATAAAAAGAAGCATGTAGAGATATAGATCTGAGACCTGCCATCTTACATCTTTGTAAGCCTTGTCTTTTGAGGAGATGGTGCAGCTCATGAAGCAAAACAAGACACCCCTGGTTTGCATATTTGGTTTCTGGGCAGATGAGTCCATTTTAGTCGAGGATGCACCAGCTACTGATAGCATAGCATCCCTGCATTTAACAACCTTAGGGCCTCTTAGGAGCATGCACAACTCTAATGTGATCAGTAGTTAGCCATTTCTTTAATATAAAGATTTACGCTCAAGCCTTCTTTTCTCTTTGCAGCCCATAATTTTCTTTCTCTTCCAATGAAAGCCACTGTGGTTCAGTGCGTAGACTGATGGCTTATGGCTCAAAAGGTAAAGGTAAAGAACTCCCCCCCCCCAAGGCACATGCATGCTAGTTGTGTCTGACTCTAGGGGCGGTGCTCATCTCCACTTCCAAGCCAAAGAGCCAGTGTTATGCAAGCCTATGGTCATGTGGCCAGCATGGCTGAATGCATTTCTGTGCATGGAACACTGTTTACCTTCCTGCTTTTTACGGCAGTACCTATTTATCTATTTGCATTTACATGCATATGAACTGCTAGGTTGGCAGGAGCTGGGGTTTAACAGCAGGAGCTCGCTCTGCTGCATGGCACCCAGGATTAGAACCACCAAGCTGCCAACTTTGCAGCTGATAGTTTCAGCACTCTAGCCCACGGCACCACCATGCCCCTGTCTCAGAAGACCTAAGTTCTAATCCCCACACAGCTGTGGAAACCCACTAAGGGGTGTCATTGTTGAAATTATTGCTTATTTTTTTTTTTTTTGAAAATTCATTCTCTTTCTAGTGCCCTGCATTTACAGGAATCCATCCAAATTTCGTTTCTTTTTTCAGCTGCATACAATACACTCTCCATTTCCTTCGCATATCCATTTCCTTGGGTTCTTCTGTACTTTCTACTTGTCTCTCTGCACTCCAAACCCTTGGGTTATCTTACTATTTTCTTTTACAGTGGTACCTGGTATAAAGTAATTAATTCGTTCCAAATGAAATTCTATTAAGCACACTTTCCTTTGTACAGATTTCACATAGGAATGCATTGAAAATGGATTAATCCATAATCACAACAACCATTTTTCTGTCGTACGGATTCGTCCCATAGGCGATTCTGTTAAGCAATTTCCCCCTATCTCTGGAAATATTTTCCTTTAAGTGGATTTTCTGTTAAATAAGCTACTTGTTATATGAGGGCCCACTGTATTTTGTATGCTGGTGCCTGTGCTTCCTCTTGCTATGTTTATCTGCACTCTAAATGCAATAGTCTGACTGCAGACATTCGCCCAAAGGTGAGGAAAAAACCCCAAACAATAGATGTTTGGAATTCCCATAGCTGTCTCCAAATCATCAATGATGTCCTCATCTGTCCCCATTGTAAAGGAACAGTGCTTCTCTAAGTTCATGTCGTGTATTTATTTTTAAATTGCACTAGGGTATGTCAAGTTATATCAAATCACAGTGCCTGATATAATCTGAGGCAAATCAGATGCATGCATAAATGAGTTAACAATTGCTTCCTTTTCCAAGACAGCTCTGAAGCTCTTTGGGTTTTAGGCAAATACGTGATACATCCACGACACCTGTGACCACTGCATAAATAGCAGAGCATGCCTTTCCCCCAATTATTTCTTTCTCCGTGATTGATGTTTTACAGATTCCAAAGCAAAACAAAAGGAAAGGTTGTTGTTGTTGTTGAATTCTGGAAGTTTTCATCTGCTCTTAATCAAAGCTTACATCTGTCTAAGCTTTCATTCCCTCTATCTGCCCCCATATCAGCCCAACTGGATATAAAGAGCACACCTCTCTAGGTAGACCTCCGATTATTCAAGTTTTTAAAGTGTTCTGACCATCAAGTGATTGAAAAATTATATCTGCACTGACCACATGGTAGAAGATATCCGTCAGAGGGCACTTGCTGGAGTGCTGTATCAAACATGGAGCTACTTACTCTGTTACAGAATAAGCCCTAGCCCTTCATTTCTAAACCAGAATTCGACATGTGGGGTTATCATGGAAGCAAACATGTTAGATCCATTTAGACTCAGGCTGAATGTCAATACAGCCATTCATCTATTCGGTTTCTGACCAGTAAAAATCTTATTGAGACTAGGAACCCAACCATTACAAAAATGGAAACCAAAGGACAAGACATGTAAGCCGTTAACCTCTGCTGTTGATCCCAACTGACCATGGTGCTGAATGTTGCTCTCTGATCTGTATGAGAATGCTTCTTTCCCCCTGAAATTGCATCTATTTATTTCACTGACACCTACCACTGAGAGAGATAATCTGCGGCAGGCACAGTTGCTGTAAAACTTGGCCAACAAGCAGCTCATGACTCAACCAACAGATGTTTCAACAGCTTAGGTCAAAGGGAACTGATGGACGTTGTGCTCTCTCCCCATTCCTTTTATTTCAAGAATGAACGCCAGGAATAACACCACCAGGTATAAGCATTTTACCTCACCAGTAGCAGGAACAACTGAACTAAGGCCCCGAGGACAGGAAAAGACCAAGCATTAGTCTGTTGAGCCAGCAAGCTGGCTATAGTCCAGTTTTACAGACAACCGGTAAAACGTTTGTGCTTCTGGAATTTAGGAATAGTGCCGTGTAGTTATTTGATGGTCTGTGCCTAAGCTTATGTTCCTGACAGGTACCCCTGTGAACAGAATCTCACTGGGCTATCTTGTATGAATATTTCACTAGGAATCCTGCTTTTGATCTTGGTTGCATATGTGCATTTCACTTCATACCTCGTTTTGCACAGAATCAAATTTAAGCCCCTGTGAAATGGAAATTAAATGATCGACATAAGCAGGGTGGGGGTGGGGGTGGGGGAAAAACCGGAGATTTAAATTGTTTTAAAATATAGCCAGATTGGTTTGTAGGGACTTAACCCCTTCTAGGTTCTCTTGCGTGTATTCATTAGTGCAAACGGCCTGATTGCACTATATTGTTTTGGACAAAATCACAGTGGGTTATTGTGTTTATTATTTTATGTCTGGGCCAGAAGATCTGATTCTTTTTATAAAAAAAATTATGGACTACTCAACTGACAGCAGAAGACTAAATACAGTCGACCCTTGCATAATGAACAGTTTGTATAACATAAAATCTGTACAACATAACAAAATTCCATAGATAGGGGAAATTTGCTTAACATAATCGCCTATGGGGTGAATCCATACAACATAAAAATGGGATTACTCCGTTTTCAATGTATTCCTATGGGAAATTTGTATGAAGGAAAATTTGCTTAACATAATTTCATTTGGAACGAATTAATTCCTTTATACAATGTGCCACTGTATATAATTTTTCCCGCCTCAGCCTCTGTCTCAATCTATTCTGAATAACTATATGAATGAGGGACATTACAGAAGTTTTCCTTTCTTCTTTGCAGCCTCTGAACAACTCCACAAAGGGATTGTGCACTGATCCTGTGCCAACCCTACCTTAGGAATGCTCTTTGCTTGAGCTCTCAAATTCACGAGCTGTTTCACAGCTTTTTCTCTCTCGAAAATACCACTTTCCTCTGGATGCCACATTTTGAGACGAATGAGTCTATGCACTTCCCTGGTCTTGTTTGAGTTTTTGGAACTACTCCGTAGCAAAAAGGAGAGGGAAGAAGGAAGGGAAGAAGGGAGATTTGTTGTGCACATTATTATACGACTATCTGGTAAAACAATAATATACTGTAATTAGCCGAGCATTTTGCGTTGGTTATAGCTGAAAACTATCAGTAAATGGGATATTTTAAGGTAAATGAGCTTTCCGATTTTTCAGCTCTTACTTTAATTTTATGTTGCGATAAATTGACGCAATCAGCCAACCACAGGAGAATTTAATTTCCAATACGAAAGGCCAAAGAATACAGTGAGTTCCTGTGTGAGAATACCAACTGAAATAAATATTTTCATTTCAAATAAATAAATAAATAAATAAATAAATAAATAAATAAATAAACCCAAAAGCTAACTATAAGGTTCTTAATTTTGGCTGAATGTTACAGACAGTGGAGTATTAGTTGATGTAAATTGCAACAGGCTGTGCCCATGTTTAAACACCATTCCAAATATATTTATAAATGGGCTTAAATGTTTTAGAGTGTAATGATACTGATCCACATTTTTGGAAGAGTATATCATCATCATTCATTGTTATTTAATTCTTAATTTTAGTGATATTTGAAGACAGACAACTTAACTTTTCCCCTTGGATTAATTTGATTATGTCAAATAGAGGCAAATGGAATTAAAGAAATATTAATTATTTTTAAAAAGATCATGTCAAAATCAGATGCAGTTTTAGTTGTCCACTGAATGACTGGGTCTTATAATCCTGTTAAGATGAATAAGCTTCACAAGATTTAACTATTTCAGACTTGTATTTTACTATTGACTACATATCCATCAACAAAGAACAGATCAGCCATACTGCCCTCCTGTTTATTTATTAATCATCTGACAAATAAACCAATCTGTATCCTGCCCAGTGCAGTAATATTTGTGATCTAATTTGTTTGGATGCCCAAATGTCACCAATGTTGATTGTAAGAGATAAAAAATGCACTTGTTCAGCACACCCAGCTCTGGGCTAAAATGTAAGCATGAAATCTCTGGTTTATTTTTGTAATAATGTTTACAGCTGCTTAATGACCCTGAAAAGGTTCAGGAGTCTGGTGCTCTGTATTTCTTAACAGGAGTGTATTATCGCATCATAACAACCTTAGTTAAGCAGTCTCTTGGCTACCACAAGAAGAATCGTATTTAACAAAATTTCACCATCTACTCTACAAGGTTCCCTTAATAATACCCATCTGAGTATTTCTCAGACCTAAAGCAGCTTTGAAAGGTTGATGGTTAGATATAATTTGGGTTCCCAAGAATCACAGTGGCTAAATGTGTAAGGCAAAGGATTAAAGGTAGGGCTCTATGATTGCTCAAAAATAATCAGAAATTTGGATGATCCTGGTCGTTCACGAGAGCAGAAGCAATGAGTGAACACGTCTGTGCAAAAATAGGAGGAATATTGTTTAAAGAATCTATGAAGCTATTATCTTGGGCGGAGGGTCTCATTAGATGTGATGCTGATTACATATCTAGAAGCAGTGCACCCGTAAGAGAGAAACAACTGTTTATTCTAGCTCAAGTTTGCCTCAGTCCACATTTGGCAAACTAGCTTGTGTGTGTTTTGAAACAGACTGGTTAGCTTTATTGGCATGTCTGATTTTTCAGATATCTAGCACTGGAAAAAATCATAGCTTAGAAAAATATCATTAAAATTAGAATATTATTAAATATTTTAATAATATTTCAATGAAATTAAAATATCATTAAAAATATCATGTTGGTGCGGGAAGATATGGCTGCATCACCCCCATTCTGGCCCACTCGCATTGGCTACCCGTTGCCTCCTGGGTTCAAGGTACTGGTTTTGATTTACAAAACCCTCTATGGTTTGGGACCAGCTTATCTGACAGTGTATCATCCCAAGATCTTCTTTGGCCCAGCCCACTAGGTCATCCCAGGTCCTCATGCTTAGAGTTGCTCACCACAAGCAGTAGTGCGGGATGATGGGAGTTACAGTTCTGTGAATTTTTTTTATTTTTTATTTTAGTATAAAGCAAAAAATCTAGTTTCTTCAGATGGGCCAAGACATTTTGTTATCTTAGAGGGCATGGGTTCATAGAGTGCCTCTCCTCTGTTCCACACATAGAAATTGGTTGAACTAGCAACTGAATTTTGCCTCAGTCTCAACATTTTCTCAGTTACGTCTGAGAGTAACAAGTTAGCTTAGGGGACACTAGGTGGGCCCTGTGTATCATGATAAGGACGTGTAAGCTGTGCTCCTGAATGTCCCCACCATTTAAAAGTCAGTTATGCCTCCATACATTGAGCAGGAACTCTGAAGAGGAAGCGCTAAGTGTGTTTTTCTGAGTGTGATTCCTAATTATGAGTTCTGTATAAGCCAATAAAATAAAATAAAATTACAGTCTCCTTCAGAACTGGGTGTGCTTCAGTGCACAGAGATCTTGCTGACTTCTGGATGAGTTATGAGGTGTATGTACATATCTCCATCGCCAAATAAATAAAACCCTTTATGTGATAAAGTGAACATCTGCATAGGGCACCAATGTATGGCAACATTGTTTAGTTGTTTAAAAATATATTGTTTTAAACCAGGGGTGCCCAAACTTTTTGTAAGGAGGGCCAGATTTGGTGGCTGAGAATGTGTCAGGGGCCAGTTGCTCCCTGACCCTGCCACCCCACTGCAAGCCCCACCCACTGACCCATAAGCCCTACCCACTGACCCCTTGCAACCCCACCCACAGGAAGGAAGGCGGGGACCAAGGAAGGGAGGGAGGAAGGCGGAAACCTAGAGAGGAAGGAAGGAAGGAAGGTGTGGAACCAGGGAGGGAGGGAGATGTGGACCAAGGGAGGTAGGTAGGTAGGTAGGAAGGTGGGGACAAAGGGAGGGAGGAAAGAAGGAAGGTGGGGACCAAGGGAAGCACAGGGAGCCGTGGCCACAGGTCGCCCTTGGAAGAGGCGGTCTGTGCGACCTTGCACCCCCAAGCTCCCTAGCGGTGGCAACGGCTCACCCGCCAGCCCACCCAAAAGCTCCTTGGTGCTGGCAGAGGCTCGCTGGCCTCCCCACCCCCACACTTTCCCCTGCGGTGCCGGTGGTGGCAGACCGCCTGTCCGCCCAGCTGCCCAAGCTTCCCAACGGTGTCTGTGTTGGCAGATTTTTTTTTTTAATGGGGCGAAGGAAGGAGAGGGAGGGGCGGGCCAGCCCGCCGCGGCCAATCAGAATGGCCTGACGGGCCGGATTTGGCCCCCGGGCTGGACTTTGGGCAGGCCTGTTTTAAACTGATCATAGTGTTGAGTACTGTTTGCTAGTGCACGTGTAGAAATTCCACCTTTCTGTCAAACCAATAGGTCATGTATGCTTGTTAACATGATTTGGCATAACCCTAATTATCTTGTTGAAATATCAGGTTGCAACCAGTTGGAGCTGTGGGCCATGTTATCCAAGGGGACAGCACTGTGAAACAATACGTGGGTTGTAACCAGAGATGAGCACAAATTAAAAAATAAATTGCAAAATCCATTCAAAATCACTAATTCGTTGATTCGTATTTGGAAGACTCAGTTTCCTCCAATGAATACAAACTGATAATTTTGGTTTTTTTTTTAATTTAACTTTTGGGTTATAAAATGCCCTTTAGGCACCTAGTAACACCAAAATAGGGGAGAAGATTCCCCCTGACTCTCATCTATAATCCCTCCAAGTTTGAGGTTCAGATATCCAAGTTATAAACCTGTTGCAGAGTTGCGACCTTATGGGCTTTAACAGCCAGATAGCAGTGCTTAAAAAAATGAAAACACAGATGCAGTGGTGATTCCCTTCATCAAACCTATATGTGTTTACAAAATATAAAAGTCCAGCAAACATAGCAGAACCGGCAGGCATAAAACATAGTCAAACATACAGTCTAGTCCAATGATCCAATAATCCAGGAACTCCCCAATCCGACTGGCAAAATGACGTGCTCTTCTCTCCAGCATACACCAACCACATCTGCTATACATCAAGCCTCCTTTTATACTCTTGGCTGATGCAACAATGATTCAGCATATGGAGAACTGAGCATGTGCAAAGTGTCACTTGATGTCTATTCCTGTTAGACAAATATTCTACAGATGTTCAGCAATTTCTGTAAAGTCATTTTCGCAGAATTCAATATGCTAATTCACTATGAGAACAAACCCCGACAAAACCAACAAAGAGCCACCCCCCACAAGGAAAGTTACCTCCAGACAAAAAGAGTCCCAAAATTACAGATAAGTTTTCCCTGACTCTCCTCTACCTGCTTGGTAAAGATTGGGTTTCCCCAAGTCATTTACTAAAGGGCCACTTTCCGGGGGTGTGTGTGTGTGTGTCACTTTGTGAGTGTATAGCTCAGATGACCGAAACCCAGTCTGCAGCAATCTTAGAGGGATTGGAGAGGAGAGTTGGGTGAAGCTTATTAGCTATTTTTGTTTCTCTAGGTGCCTGGTGGCCCCCCCCCCCGGGGGGGGGGGGTTGTTTGCAGATGGATAATTCAGACATGCAGAACTCTTAATGTCACCAAACGTGCAGAACTTCTAGAGGAGAATCTGGGGAAGCAACACTGCAAATTTGGTGTCTTTAAGGGCATTTTATAGACTTTTGAAGGCAAAAACAAATCAAGTTTATTAATTGATCTCTCAGGGAAAAAATGTAAATTTGTCGTTTGTGATTTGTCACCCTTGATGAATCGCAAATCGAAACAAATTATAGTTTTTTTCTGATTCATATCCATCTCCAGTTGTGACATTAAAAGCAAAGATGGAGAAATTCCCCTGCTCTATTTTTTTCTCCTTCTTAAAATATACCCCCCACCCCTGGTAATTGATGCACTACAGTTCTAATGCAATACTAGGTGGATGCATTGTTCTCTCAATATGTCACTTCCTTTATTTAACAACAACAAAAGGAAAGGCCACTGCAGCCGGATGAATGACATCTGAGAGAAAAAATGGGGCAGAGAGCTATGTCATCTCCATGGGCTCCAATCCCACAAGACACTGCAGCCTCAGCAGCCCCCACCCCACCCCCAGCTAAGGATAAAGGTGGAGTTAGGTGCTGTAGATGCCTGGAGTAGGAACTGGCAAGTCACTCCAGTATTTCTGCCAAGAAAACTCCATGGACATGGACATAATTGGTCACAACTGTCATGACATAACACACACACACCTCCTTTCCATCTCCCCAACTTTTAACCCATGTGCTGAAGAAGGATTCCTTATCTTGTTGTCTGGAGGTGAAGAATCTCAGGGGGCTTAAGAATTCTTTGTTGAGTGGTTTCAACAAGCCAAGGCAGCCAAAACTGATGAGAATGAAGTCTACAACTAACAAGTTAGAGAACTAAAGGCTTCCAATCTCCTTGTTTCAATCATATAGAGGAAGATGAGGGGAAGGTGTGCCCAAGACATGCTAAAGTTCATGCACATCACAGCATGGTTTCTTGGGATGTCTGAACGTTGGTCTCAGACTAGACAAGGAGTTGCCTGTTCCCCAGAAATGACCTGTGTGTCTAGCGGGAGCCATTTCACGTGTCAGTGAAATCTGGGCAAACATATATCAGTAGGGCTAGATAAGGTCATTAGAAATGTTTAAAGACCATGCTTTCACTTGTTGCTTTTAAAGCTACTTTCAAAACTGTGAAGTAGGCACTGCTTTTTAAAAAAAGTACTGATAAAGTTGGCAAAGTTTTATAATCCTGGTATATCCACATAAGATAGCTGCGATAGTTTTTAATGAGGAATTGCATGGAGTAAGTCACCTATGAGGGACTTTTTTCATTTTTGTGGAAGAATGGAAAGAGAGGGCAGACCTCCCATATTTTTTTATTCAATTGTATAACTGCTTAGTATACAGTCAGGTCGTACTTGCTAGAAGTAACAGTTTGTGCAGAGTTAAAAGTTAGTTTTTAGTCAGACATTTTTCCCCTCTGGAATCAACTAAAGAAAATGGCAAGGAGAGAAGCTTATTATTATTAGGGACAATTATGCTGACCAGCACTGAGCGCTCCTGTTTTAAAAACAACGTTGAGTTCTAATCTTCTGCAGTGCACAGTTTGTAGTTACCATTTGTACTCATTATGGTATATCGGGAAAGTTATTAAAATACTTAAACTTGTTGCAGCTTCCTATAACACCTTCCCTGGCTTTAATTGGGTTTTATCGAGTTCAGGAAAAGGAGCTCTTTTAAAGCTAATCAGAGCGCCTAACAACAACTTCTTTTACCCAATTGTGAAATGCAGATCATTGGCTAAAACTAAGCACCTTTTTTTTTATTCAGATACTGTATCTGGAATCTGGATCACAAATTAAAGTAGTGATTTATGCCTTAGATGGGTACCATTTTCACATGATGAAGGAACAATTGGTTTGCAACAGAAGGGTTAAACCTTAATCTCAGAGGTTTGCAAAGCTGCTAGTCGCAGTCTCCTTAAAATTTAATATACCTCGTTAATGCTTACTTGCAAACACTGAAGGATTTTTATGATTATAATCATGTGTTACAGCACCTAGTACTGTTTCTAAGCCGCATACTAATCAGCTTAATGAGATATTACTGCACTTTTTGTTGACTAAAGCAAAATCCTTTTTATTGTTCGAAAGCTTGTCCTTTACTTTATTTCCCCCCCAAACATTATCTTGTTTTATTGTGTACCAGTAAATATCATGCCATCTTTTCTCCCCACCCCATCAAATCATAAAACCATCTTTCTCATTGTAGAATGTGGAATTTATTGAATATGTTTAATGGGACTGAAAGTTTTATAAATGGATTTCTATTTTTGTTTTTCAAAAGGGAGATGAGCAAGATGCATAACATTTCCCTTTTATATAGACTGGAAAATGTAAACAGGTGCAGTTTCACAGGGAAGTGAGAGACTGAATGAAGTTGAAAGCTTGACGCTACTTATTTAAGAGCTGGATATTCAAATTGGTAATGTGTTCATTTTAAAATCCTAATTAATACATGCAATCAAAAATATGCGGGTGATGAAGGCCCTGTATAATTAAGAGAAAGCATAATCACAATTGTACACTATACACTTGACATTTAATATACATTTTTTTTTTTTGGTTTTGACTGCATTATTATCACATGTCGTTTTGATGCAAAATGGAAGGCTTATGAATAAAAGGGAACTTACTCATATTCTAAAGTTTTTCTTCATTTTTTTTTCAGGGATGGAGGAAGCTAGTTTGTGCCTTGGTGTTTCTTCAGCTGTCCCCGAAGCCGACACCCACCTCAACAGCTCTCTTCTGAATGGCCAGTACTCAATGAGCCAGAAGCTGCACCAGATCACATCCCAGCTCAGCCATGCCTTCCCAGAGCTTCAGAACAGGCAAAATTCAGAGGAAAAGCCAATGACACACCTAGAAGACAAGGGCCATGTGTCCATCGCAAACCAGCCCATCAGCAGCCAGATGGCCTTGCTCGCCAACCAACTAAACCGGGAGGTGGACACCAGTTTGAACGGAAGAGTCGACCTGCAGCAGTTCTTAAACGGGCAGAACCTGGGCATCATGTCCCAGATGAGCGACATAGAGGACGATGCTCGGAAGAACAGGAAATACCCGTGCCCCCTGTGCGGGAAGCGCTTCCGTTTTAACAGCATCCTGTCGCTCCACATGCGCACCCATACGGGAGAGAAACCCTTCAAGTGCCCCTACTGTGATCACAGAGCAGCTCAGAAAGGAAACTTGAAGATTCACCTGCGGACCCACAAGCTGGGCAACCTTGGCAAAGGCCGCGGGAGGGTCCGGGAAGAGAACAGGCTGTTGCACGAGTTGGAGGAGCGGGCCATCTTGCGTGACAAGCAGATGAAGAGCAGTCTTCTGCAACCGAGACCGGATGTCAAAGCGCACCCGCTTTCTCAGCCCATGCCTCTTCCGAACTGCAGTTTGCCTGTGCCGGCCAACCACAGCGCCCCAGACATTTCCAACCCGGTTCCCTCCCCCAAACCCGCCAGCGTACAGGAAGAGGTGGTCGCTACCGCGGCTGGGTTCCGGTGCACCTTTTGCAAAGGGAAGTTTAAGAAACGGGAAGAGCTCGACCGGCACATCCGGATCCTTCACAAGCCTTACAAGTGCACTTTGTGTGATTTTGCCGCGTCGCAAGAAGAGGAGCTGATCAGTCACGTGGAAAAGGCCCACATAACTGCCGAGTCAGCTCAGGGCCAGGGCTCAAATGGGAACGGAGAACAGGCTGCCAACGAGTTTCGGTGCGAAGTGTGCGGTCAAGTCTTTAGCCAAGCCTGGTTCCTTAAAGGCCACATGAGAAAACATAAGGACTCCTTTGAGCACTGCTGTCAGATCTGCGGGAGACGTTTCAAGGAGCCTTGGTTCCTTAAGAACCACATGAAGGTCCACCTGAACAAATTGTCTGTGAAAAACAAATCGCCCAATGACTCGGAAGTACCTGTGTCGATCGGTAGCATGTCACAGGAGGCTCATGCCAACTTGTATTCCAGATACTTGTCCTGCTTGCAAAGTGGCCTTCTCCCTCCGGACAAAGTCGGGCTCGGTGAGCAGAATCCAACCTACAACAAAGGAGAGGTGCCCATGAAAGAGAGAGAAGTTCTGGGTAAGCTCCTGTCTCCCATTGCTGGCCTCAGCCACAGCCTTGCTGAAGGAGACAAACACTCTTTATTGGGCTGTCTTAACCTTGTGCCTCCTCTCAAATCCAGCTGTATAGAGAGGCTCCAGGCTGCCGCCAAGGCTGCGGAGATGGACCCTGTGAACAGCTATCAAGCTTGGCAGCTCATGGCGAGAGGAATGGCCATGGAACATGGTTTTTTGACTAAAGAGCACCAGATACAGCGGAGCCACGAAGACACGTTGGCAAACACTGGAGTTATGTTTGATAAGGACAAGCGAGAGTATGTGTTAGTAGGAGCAGATGGCTCCAAGCAGAAAATGCCTGCTGATTTGGTTCACAGCACTAAAATGGGCAATCAGAGAGACTTGTCAAACAAACTAGACCCTTTGGAAGGCAGCAGAGATTTTCTGTCTCACGGCATGAACCAAGGGCTCGATTATAACATGCAGAGCCACAGCAACGCAAAAGAGAAGCCAACGGAATGCCCCGACTGTGGCAGGGTCTTCAGAACGTACCACCAAGTGGTCGTTCATTCCAGAGTCCACAAAAGAGACAGGAAGGCAGAAGAGGAAATCATTCAGGGGAGCATCGAAGAACGCCGCGGGTCCGGGAGCGATCAAGAATCTCAGTCAGTCAGCAGGTCGACAACTCCGGGGTCCTCTAATATTACTGAAGAGAGTGGAATGGGTGGAGGCCTCTCCCAGACAGGAAGTGCCCAGGAAGACAGCCCGCATCCATCTTCACCTTCTTCCTCAGGTAAGCCAGATTGTTTTCACTTCTTCTTTGGCAGGCATAACTTGAGTAGTTCTTCCAAAATTCCCCCTACTCACAAATGGTAGTAAGGTAGC
>JAHTLZ010000213.1:2429923-2444923 GCA_023846285.1 Phrynocephalus versicolor | reverse complement strand
AGTGCTGAAGGAAACCATGCCCTGGTGCCTTCTATCTGCCAGAAGACCAGGTGGGCAGGTTCATGTAAAGGCAGAGAAACCCACCTCTTTAAATCAGGCAGGATTGCTAGAATTATGTAATTTCAAAAACTAATACCTGCATTGTCTTACTTCCCCCTTTCCATTGTTCATCTTCTGCCCTTTATTGTGATTTTATGATGATGTGATTACAGGCAGGGATTATTTTATAGTCATCATCTTTGTTAGAAAGTATTAGATGCTTCAGAAAACAACCACAACAAAGATTTTATCACCATCTAGCAATGCTTTTCCCCTTTTTGAGGACCCTGGCAGCCAGCCATACTTGCCTC
The DNA here is from genome assembly GCA_023846285.1 of Phrynocephalus versicolor. Taxonomy (NCBI): domain Eukaryota; kingdom Metazoa; phylum Chordata; class Lepidosauria; order Squamata; family Agamidae; genus Phrynocephalus; species Phrynocephalus versicolor. Next base: position 2,444,573 of record JAHTLZ010000213.1, on the reverse strand, counting down.
AGTCTGCTCCCATTTCCATTTTGATTTTCCCCTTGTAAATGCTTCGCTGTGTAGGAGCATGGTGGATTTTTACTGGATCCTTAGGAGGAACGGCTTAGGGAACTGGGAATGTTTAGCCTTTCAAAAAGAAGGCTGAGGGGGCATATGATAGCTGTGTTTAAATATTTGAAAAGATGTCATATTGAAGAGGGAACAGGTTTGTTTTCCATGGCTTCAGAGACTAGGACTCGTGGCAGTGGTCTCAAACTACAGGAAAAGAGATTCGATTTAAATATTAGGAAGAATTTCATGACGTTTAGAGCTGTTTGGCAATGGAATATGCTGCCATGGAGGGTGGTGGAGTCTCCTTCTTTGGATGTTTTTAAGCAGAGGCTGGATGACCATCTGTCGGAAATATTGTGATGGGGTTCCTGCATGCCTGGTGGTTGGACTGGATGGCCCTTGAGGTCTCTTCCAACTCTATGATTCTATGATTCTATGGAACACTATTTTCATAGTGTTTCATATTTTCATTATTTTTCAGAAGTAATTCACTGTGCTACCTCCTAGACTGTGTAGTCAGAAAATGAAGAGGTAAACCTTGTGCAGCTCTGAGTGATGCACGAGGACCCTTGTTTTCTAGTTAAAAATAAAACAGAACACACATACATCTTGTCCATCTTAAATGATTAAAGGTTAAGCAATAACAACAGCACAAAATAGTGTAACAATAAAAATGGAACAAAATTGCTGGGCCTCCTTACATGATTAAAGGTTAGCGACCAGGATAATGCAGCAGTAGCGTTACTTGTGTCACATGAAAATGTAATGCTTCGGTGAACTGTACCATTGTTATTAAATGGCAACATTGTCGGTCTTCTTTCCAAAAGTAGCAAGCAACTATAATAATTTTAATATGGTAGCTCATTGGAGTGTGAAATGCAAAGTCGTTTGATGCTTCCATATTGTTTTTCAGTAGACCTATTTTGGTTTTGTTTCTGTTAGCATTCAGCACTAATGTTTGCTTTTTGCAGAAGTTAGGAAGCCAAAACATCTATGTCACGAAGAAGAGAGCCATCTTATCAGTTCATTTTTTTTTCTGTGAAGACCATATCTAACCAAAATTCTTCTTATACTTGACTAACATCCAGTCTGTTTAAGGAACAGATGGGAGGAGGCCAGGCTGTATATATTGGGTACAATATTTATTTATTTATTTTTATATTTATATACCGCCAGATTTTTCCAGATGGAAACTCAGGGCGGTTAACGAGCATACAACAAAATACAGAGAAAAATAATAATCGGTTCCACAATATGACATAAAGAAAAAAACAAACCCGGCAACAATCAGTAGAACCAAAATTTAAAAAGCTAAAAATACTAAACATTACTAAGGAAAGATGGCGAAAAATGGGCAGACAAACAAACTCATAATACCTACTTATAAAATCAATAAATCAATAAATAATAAAATAAATAAAAAATAATCAATCTAGCAAGTTACCTGAGGTAATTATTTTATCAAGAGGTCCAACAATGCATTAAACTAAAGCCAGTTAACATGGCACTTTAACACAGCTATCTCTTTTTTAGTTGGAAAATGTTGAACATTACACTAAGGATGGGCGCAAGCCCAGGTGGTGTTTGTAAGCTTCCAAAACGCAATCAGCCAAACCCTTACCTTTCTCTGCGCTTCCACAGGGTTGAGCTCCAATGAGGAAGAAGTATCCTGACATCATCTGTCCTTCTCCCTGGCACCGGCCAATTAGGAGCTGTGCACAAAAATGCATCATCCCACCTACCTGTCTGATTCGCCAGCACCAGGGAGAGGGACAGATGATGTCAGGAGATATCTTCCTCGTTGGAGCTCAGCCCCTTGAAGCGCAGAGCAAGGTGAGAGATTGTCTGATTGAATTTTGGAGGCTTGCGAACACCACCTGGAATCACGTGTCTTGTTTCGAAACCAGTAGCTTCCGAAATGAATAGCATATCCCTACATTACACCCATAATAACAGAATATGCTTTATCTCATGCTCATACACTAACTCAACAGATGTGATGCTTAGATTTTTCAGTGACATCATAATATTTTGACTGTGGGTTGAAACCAAGCTGTCCTGCATTTATCAATTTTCTTCAACTTTCTAAAACTTGCTTGAGTACGAATTACATCAGGGGTGTCCAAACGTTTTGTAAGGAGGGCCAGATTTGGTGGCTGAGAATGTGTCAGGGGCCGGTTGCTCCCTGACCCTGCCACCCCACTGGAAGCCTCACCCACTGACCCATAAGCCCCACCCACTGACCGCTCATGCGCCCAACCTCACAAGGTTCCCGGTGATGCCGGTGGCAGCAGCCTGCCTGCATGCCACCCCCATGTGCGTGCCCAGCCCCACAAGCTTCCCGGCGGTGCTGGTGGTGGTGGCCCGCCCCCTTGCCCGCCCGCCCCACAAGCTTCTGCTCACCGGCCGGCCGGCCTACCCAGCCCCTCAAGCTTCCCAGTGGTGTCAGTATTGGTGGAAGATTTAAAAAAAAATGGGGCGAAGGAGGGGGAGGGAGGGGCGGGCCAGCCAGCCGCAGGCCACTCAGAATGGCCTGACGGGTCGGATTTGGCCCCTGGACCGGACTTTGGGCAGGCCTGAATTACATAAATATACTTCATCAGTTTGCCTTTCCAGCACCACCCAAAGTTGCAGCACCCAGTTACTAGTGAAATAGTTTCATCTTCTCTCCCCTGTCCCAAAAATCACAGAAACCTCCAGGAGCCACGATTTTCCCTATAACAAAGTGTGCCTACAAAACTTTGTTTTTACCAAAATAAAACCTAATCAAACAGTAGAACCCTAACCTTTAAAAAAATAAAACCCAACAAAACAGAAGTGGTTACGCCATGAGATAGCCCACTAGAAAATCATTCCTGATTCTAACAATGTGCACACAGTAATGTCAGTATATCCTTTGGAGGTGTGGGCAAAGTTAAAGCAGGAGGGAGAAAATTCCCACTAAAGAAACAGAACTCTGCATCCACAATGCTGGATTTAGCCTGCTGAAACACCTTTTTATAGGTTGACAATACAGTAGTACCTTCCCTTATGAATTCAATCCATTCTGAATGCATGCTCTTAAGTTGAACAACTCTTAAGTAGAGGAGCCCTATCTTTAAAAATAATTGTGTTTTTTTTAAAAAAAAATTGTAAGTAGAGCAGACCATATCTAAAATCTGTAAGGCAGCAATTAAAATGCCAACTGTTTTCTTCTCTTAAGTCGAGCTGCTCTTATGTAGAGGTACCACTGTACAAAAGCAAAGTGATAATTTTAGAATTCCTTAATCTGCAAAGAATAACCCCCTTGTGTCCTTCTGCAGTCTTTATGAAGGAAATGTTTAGTTATTCCATATTAATTTTCATCCGGCAAGTATGAAAATGGACCATACTCTTACTACCATATGTGTCATGTCTACATATATCTTTGGCCAATGTTCACACAGCAAGGATTTTTAAAAAAACTAAATTAGACTCTTAGAGCTTCCCTTATTAATTGTAGCTGCAACACATAATTCACATTAGAAACTCACTTTCCAGGAGATGGAGAACCCTTCCTCTCCCATCTCACCCCCTGTTCCTTTGCTTTTCTTTTTTTCCCCCTCCTACTCAGAAACAGAAAATTTATGCCAGGAAACAATTAAGAGTGTTAAATTTTAAAAGCAGCAAGAAGTCATCCCTGGGTTGCTTTGATTTGCAAAATATTCTCTGGAGGAGATGACAAACATTTTTTTCGGGGTGGGGGTGGGGACTAAATGTTTTGCTGCTAAGTTGGTTCTTTAAATTATGATTATTATTTTTATTTGCTGGCCTCCTTCGGTGTGAGGTTGACTGAGATGCAAAGCTGCACTTCTTTTAAAGCTCAGCTGTGATAACTGAGCACCATATGCAGCTTTTCAATCCCTGATATGGAACAACGTACATGCTGCTCCATGTTTGCAAGAGATTTACAGAAGCTTGTGTTCTGTGTATTAAAGCTGTGTACATCTAGACATTTGGGGAAGTACTTACCACAAAGCTGCTGGGGGTGCAGGACTCTACTAATAACCTGGCAAAGGATCAGCACGTTATTCTTACATAATGCAGCTAAATTACATAAGAACCTAAGAAGTTGCTTCAGTAGATCAGACAAAAGGTCTGTTTAACCCAGTGCTCTGTTTCCAACCATGGCCAGACAGATGCTTTGGGGAAGTTCACAAGCAGGGCATGAAGGCAAAAGCTCAGTCTGGTAATTCAGTGGCATAGCTACCTGGGGGATAGAATTTCTTCTGCAGAAATGGTACTAAGGAAGAAGACTCCATGATGGTGCCGTCCAGTCTTAGAAGACACCAACTCTATTCCAGTCTTCACAAGGGTGTAGAATCTTCATAGGCAGATTACAGGGTTCTTGTCCTTGCCTGCGCACGAGACTAGATATCTGTCTCCTGATGCCACTCTCCTGCATCTGGTCCTTGAAGTATCCCCGTTTTAAGCCTGCAGATTACGCATCTCCATCATGGTTTATAACCTGTGATGGACTTCTCCTGCAGGAAGACCCTCAGTCTTGTTTCTCTGGGTCAATCTGGATTTTTCCCGTCAACTGTCACTCTTTTATACCTCCCCCCTTCCTTCTCTTTCACCTCCCATTCGCTCACCTTTCTGTCAATCACCCAGATCCCTTCAACTATCACTCCTTTCTCTCTAGCCTCTATCTTCCCAGTAACTTTCTTTTCTTTCTCTCCAGCTATCATACCTTCTAGTCTCTACGTTCTTCAGTCCCTTCTCTAGCTTTTCCACTTCTTTCTTATTCACTCTTGATTTCTCCTCTGAGGACAACTCACCAGGACTCTGCTCACACCCAGTTCTGCCTGTCCACTTCTGTTTGTAATGTTTTTGCCCCCCACAAAACAAAGTGAACATCAGTGCCACAGGTTCTTTAACCAGTCTCTTTAAAAAAGAGAAGAAATGCATTGTTCTCAAGAATACATGCTATTGGCACATTATTATGCAAGTGGGAGCCAAGGTTTGTCATCCACATCGAGAAAGCTTCTTTCTTTAGATTTGTTTAGTTTTGCACGGAGAATAATTTTTGAACATATGTACAGTTACTGAAAGACAGTTCAGCATTGCTTATGATAGACAGGAAATACAAGCATAAGAATATTCCTATTTAAATTTTCATTACTAGTTATTTAAGGACATTACCAAAAATATTTCAGTGTCACCATATGATATTTCTATATATAGCTGCTGTGAATCAGGTTACCTACTGTAGAATGCATTCTAAAAATAACACTACAATATGCTCTTGCTTAGAACTACATTTAGAGTTTTTTTAAATCAGCCAGCGTACAGCCTGTTTTTCTCTGCTTCACAGAATGAAGCACCCTAAACATGACATCAGAGCATGATTGGATGAGTGAGTTTGGGTGGTCTACAAACCCATGAGTCAGGTGATTCACCCACCAACTGCCCTGCTTAGATCAAGTTGGAGCTTTCCCCCCTGATCTTTAGTTCTTTACAGCTTTAAATGTAGAGAATACTTGCTAAATTCCTCAGCCATCATTTTGAAATCCCTATGAGATTCCATCCAGACAATGGTCAGACAAAAAGTTTGATTTTGCTGACAGCTCTGTAGTCTGTGCAAAATATGCACAACACGATTGTCCTTGCATGAAAAATGTAGCAGCCTCGGAAGAAATGGCTTAATTTCCATTAATCTAGGGGGCAGTCATCCTAGCTTTTTCTGTACACACACAGTCTTCCTCACAAGTGAGGCTATAGAATGAGAAGCTTTGGACAATTTTCACATTGTTTTCACAGGCAAGGAGAATGTTGCAGTTCTCTGTGGTCTCTGTGACTCATACAAACGGGTCTCTGCACATGCCCCAAAACGTGTTTGTGGTTCACTTCTATTTGTGTGTGTTCTCAAACAATCACTCAAAAGACCCACAGTTACAACAGCAACCCCTAACATTCCTTGCCTCCACCTGTGAGGGTGAGATGTGAGAATTTATACTCATAGGCTGTTACTGCACATCCATCTCGTCCCTGTTCCCGGACCCGCTGTGGAATGGTTCGAAGAAACGTAACCGCACGTCTATTGAGGGTCATGACGAGTTTGTCGTGACCTCGCCCCCTGAACTGCACTTCAAGCGGGTTGAGAGATTCCCCTCCCTGGCCTCGGGAATCTTTTCAACCCGCTTCTCCTACCGGTTTGAGAAGCCGTGCGGTTATTCTCCTCCCGATACGAGATCAATGACACAAGAACCCATCTAGTGGCAGAACGAGGAAAAGGCCATATCACAAACATGTCCTATGGAGGTTTCAATGCAATGAATAAATTTGTCTAAAAACCTTCAGGCATTGAGTGCACCACGAGTGTCTGATGGCTAGTTTTCAAAGAATTGAACTGTTATAGGGTGCGGGGAGGTTACAGACAAAGGAGACCGAGCACGTGGAAAAACACAGCTCAAACCGGTACGAGGATGTGCAGATACAACCCTGATGGTTGCATTCATCACACCCATGAGTACACAGAAGCAGGGACAGAACTGGTTGGAGACCATGTGACCGTGACCGATTTCAACAGGGAGTGAACTACATACCAGAACGAGAAAGGACGTGAAGTAACCGCCAATGTTACAGCTAACAGGGAAAAGAAAGAAAAATTATTGGAAGTATAGTTTAGGAAAGCAAAAAGTTTCCAAATGGTGTAAGTCAAGCTTGTTCTACTAGAGCTTGTTCAAGACCTGCATAGACTTCCCACTGATGTTCAGTTGTTCATGCTGATCCTTACACATAAGACAACCTCTGGGTGGGTGGGTGGATCTTTACCTCTATAACAGTGATGGCGAACCATTTAGAGGCCAAATGCCAAATTGCAATTCAAAACCCACCAATTTTTCACAAAGTGCCAATGCAGCAATTTAACCTGCATACAGGTGGCTGTGAAGGGGCCATATCAGGTGCCCACAGAAAGGGATCTGAGTGCCACTTTGCCAACACTGTTTGGAAACACTGCTCTATAACCTTGAAAATTCAACACACAACTGTCAATTTAGTAGAAATACAATCTTTTCCTAAGACAAATTATTAAACTGATAGCAGAGAGGGAATTTCCTTTTTGTGTTACCCAAGAAGCTTCCTTTATTGAAAATAATGATGAATAGCAGTAAGTAACATGTCTTGGAAACCAGACATCCACAGTTCTTCACCATTTTATACTGGCTATACTAAAAACAATAACAGCTGTTGTGAGTTTTTCAGGCTGTTTAGCCGTGTTCTGGAAGTTTTTCTGCCAGCCACGCAGCCTGGTGAAAGGTCAGGAAGAAAAACTTACAGAACACAGCCAAACAGCCCGAAAAACTCTCAACCACTATTAGATCTTGGCCGTGAAAGTCTTTGAGAATACATTAAAAACAGTAATTCCTCAGAGGCACGAGCTAAAGATAATTGGGAAGGAAAGTGTTGGGATTACATTCTAGTTGTAGATTCCTTTAAATTGTGGCATTACTTTTGCTCTGCTCTTTGGCTTTTTGTTTGTGGTGGGTGGGGTCCTTGTAAATTCAATGTACACACCCGGAGCGAGCAATCCCAGTGTCCTTGGAAGGGCTGTGACCCGCCTTACACAATGGTGAACATGCACAGCAGTTATTGAGAATAAATATTAGGTGATAACATCCATGAATGAATCACCGCAATGAGCTCTCAAAATGTTGGACAGCAGCGAAAATGCAGGGAAGGAAGGAAGGAAGGACAAGTCTAACGTTTCACACTTTGGGCATTAGAAACTTACAAAGATATAGTGCTGTGCCATTTTTAAACATAAATATACTCCACAAAGCTTGTGGGTGGGCAGGTGCAAACATCCCTACTCATTTTTACCGACTTGACTTCTGCTGACACAGTCTGGGCCCATTTCCCCATGCAAAAACATTTAGTTTTTGTGTCTGTTCCTCCCGATTCAGTACATTTTGATAAAAAGAAGCTACGATTGACCAGACAAAGAGTAGAAAGGAGTACAGTGCTGTGTAATTATTCACACTTATGGGAGGGCATCATTTGCTGTGTCCCTGCTATCTGTATTAAGCAGCAAGTGGCCATGCATGCGGGACACTCACGCTGTGCAATTAGAGGGTGGGTGAGTGGGTCCTCTTCTACTGACGATGCCTTATTGTGGTTCCCGCATAATTTTCACCCTTGACATGCCCATCCCCTGTTCAAATGAGGACTGGTATTAGGTACCTACAGCTTCTGCTGGAGTGCTTCCAACTGATTAAGCATTTTAAGTCTTGCAGCCCTGATGTTTTATTTCCAGCCATTCTCATTCCATTCCGTTTTATATTACTTTATTTATTAAAAAGCATTGGTTCAAACTCGGCCTGCCAAGATTGTGGCACCCTTCAAATGCAGCATGATTTTTTTAAAAAAACAAACCCACAGTAACAATAAAATAATAATAATCAAATTTCCTCATCAGCTGGGTTTTCACAGCTCAAGTCAGAATTTGAAAGGATTCTTTGGCCAAAGAAAATAACAGACGTGAAGTAGGAGAGGGGCTTACTTAAATTGTAGAGCAAATTTTGGCATCTGCTGAAGGCAGAGTTTCAAAACCTTATGTTTTCCTTGCTGGTGACTCTGTTCAGTGAAAGGCCCATGTAGGAGAGCGTCCAATTGACAATTACTGCGGTGAGAATAAACATGGGAAGCTTTGTTTTTTTTTTTTAAATGAACTAGTCATAAAACAAATTAATTTGTAGAACTTGGTTCCTTGAAGTCTTAAAACTGCAGCAGCTTGCAGGCTAGGAGGTCTTTATTTGGTTGGTCAGCAGATTGCTTTAATAAGTTTAAGAGCAACTCATACATTTCCTACTGATATAGGAAGGAAGCCCATTGCAAAATAGATCTCAATGCAAAAAGAATTGTGTCTTTGTGTTACCTTGTTTGTTATAGGGAAGATCTTTTGTACTCACGCTGACATTTGTACCGTATCTGTTGTAGTAGAGGTAATACCACCAGTGTGTGTGTGTGTGTGTGTGTGTGTGTGTGTGTGTGTGTGTGTGTGTGTGTTGTGTCGTTACGGTCCTGACCGACTCTTCGTGACCCCATGTCCATGGAGTTTTCTTCGCAGGAATACTGGAGTGGCTTGGAAGTTCATACTCCAGGCGCCTATAGCACCTGGCGTTCCCTGGTGGTCTCCCATCCAAGTACTAAGCTGGGCCGACCCTGATTAGCTTCCGAAATCAGGTGAGATTGGATGTGCTTAGGTTATCAGCAATACTCATACTACTTAACTTTCTTTGTATGTTTGGGAAACCACATGACAAGGGAGAAGTGATAGCAAGAGGGTCCAATTATTAGTTATTGTGTATGTGCACTTTAAAAAGTCATTTAATTTCTCACAGGTAGCTGCTTACTTGTGATGGAAAAAAAGACATTGAAACAAAACACTCTCTGGCACATCCACAGCAGGCACAGCACATACTGTCCTTCTAGTAACTGTTAAAATAACAAACTAATTATGGGTATTCTATAATCATAGACAAAGGTTGTCCCTCATTGAGATGTAGTCGCACCTCCTCTATTATTACGAAGAGGAACAAATTCCAAGTTACTATAAGGTTTCTAAATTCCAACTTTTGTATCCTTATACAGTAACAGGGTTTGGGGACTTAAGTCTAAATGTTTTACTCTATAGTGACACCCTGGCTTTTGAGAGTCTTGGTGTATGTGAAAAGTTTCCAGTTTAATTTCAGAGGCAGTTCGGCACATGTGTTTATACATTATGTGACCGTACAGTGACTCTAATAGGATTTCTGGGACATGCAAGATCTTTAAAGAGTTTTTCACCAGTGCCACCTCTGTGGGACCAGTGTCGGTTTGATACTGGGTTTCCAGGCTCATAGTCCATTAGTGTACTTGTAACCGTTTCCCCCAAGAATATTCAATGATTATTTTGTTGTCTTTCTACATGGTTCATTTATGTTGGCTCAATGTGGGCATTTATTTGCCCATATCACTTCATGTACATGCCTTTTCTGAACTCACAAAACAAGCTCATCTCTGAAGGTGCAAGAGACACCCCCCCCCCGGGACTCTGAGTGGGGATATGCCATAATCTTAATATTTATACTGAAAAGTTCTTGCCAGGTGCCCAGGCCAGCTAAGTGTGTACAGGTGAAGAGATACAGAGCAAAGCTTTCAGTTTTACCTCTGAGGTTGGCAAGTGGACTTAGAAATGCAGAATAATGGAGTTGGAAGGGACATATGAAGCTATCATGTCCAACCACCTGCTCAAGGCAGGAATACAAATCAAAGGATATTTGCCAAGTGGTTACCGAACTTCTGCCTAACTTGATTCTCTCCAGTACTGGAGTTCTCGCCACCTCTCAATAACTGAGTCCATCACCATGCTGTTCGATCAGTTAGAAAGGCTTGGACGGGAGAAAGCAATTATTTAAATAATCAACTCTTATGTTGTGTGCTTTGTCAGTGAATGGTTTTTCAGCCTCCTTTCCCTCTCTCCCGTACCCTTCTTTAAGGATAAAAAACATCATGGGGGTGTTCCAGTATGCTAGAACATGCTGGAGAGAGGTAAGGAATGGGGAAGGACTGTGGGAGAGTAAGGGATGTTGTATGTTCCACACATATTTCTACAGGACATCTATGTTGCAAAAGAAGAACTTGGGTACAGCCTATGTCAGTGATGGCGAACCTTTGGCACTCTAGATGTTTTGGACCACAATTCCCAGAATTCCAAGCCTGTATTGCCAGTGACAAAGGACTGTGGGAATTGTGGTCCAAAACATCCGGAGTGCCGGTTCACCACCACTGGCCTATGTGCTACATTTCGGATTGCGGAGACGTAACCCTTTCGTGCTGTTTTAGCTCTCCTGTGGAGTTTCGCCCTGCTTTCAAATTGGCTTTCTATGCAACCCAACTACTTGCTCTTCTAGTTGTATATTACCTAATATTATAAACTCCTCTCTGGAATCTTGAACAAGGGCCTTTTCCCAGTCACCTATGCTGTATCTACATAGATACTCAGCATGAAACCTGGAACATTCTGCAGGACATGAATATTCCAGTCCTTTCTGCTGTGGCTTCTTCTGTCCGCCTGTAGAACACAGAAGACACGGATTTTTCCTGTCCCTTTTAATAGGACAGTTGCCCTAGAGACCAAGAACACACGTGTTTTTAATTTTCTCAAGGTCTATCAGGTGTGTTATTTGCAGCTAGGAAGGTTCACTGTGAAACGAGTGAGAGCAAGTCTTGCTAAGCATTGGGAAAGCACTTTTTCTCTCATCTTTCTAGATGATCACCGGCTAACAGATATGAAAAAGGAATGAAGTCAGCTCTGTGCTAAAAAGCACCTTTCATGCTTATTTAGTGCCCTTTCCTTGGTACAATATCTTTTACCTAACAGGTCTTTGAAAAAAAAAAAAGGTCACAAAATAGCACACGAGTTTGCTTATTGTGCCTAAAAGTCGGAAGTCTTGTTCTGATGACACCCGCAAAACCTAATTACAGCTCCCATCGCTGTTTTCTCTCATATGTAGAGAGGAACATTCTTTGCTTCTAATCTCAGGTGCATACCTGTGGAAGGCTTAGATTCCTTTAAGCAGCATCAAAGTCATGACAACAGTGTGCAGCTGCTAACCGTCTTTTCCTTGTAGTTCCTCGCCCAGCTGTTTGGAAAAGAATGGCGAGGGTGGGTGGGTGCGGGGGAGATGACAGAAAGAATCTCTCTTTATCATACCATATGGCACCAAGTTTATTTGCCGCACAAAGTTAAAAATGCACAGGATGCCTCAGGATTGAAAAGGTTGACATGGTGCTTTGGGAGATGACACAGGGACACACCTAACAAATGGAGACAAAACAAATATTTTAGTCAAAGTAATTATGATTTCAGGTGCAATGAAATTTATACGACCTCCCTTTCTCTGCGATGTTAGATTAGTCATCGTACAGTCCAACCCTAACAGAGATTTGCAAAATAATAAATCTTAATCTGTACGGAATGAGAATATTGTGACTGGTGCCTCACATTAGTCCAGTCATAAAATATGGTAGCAACTGGAGCAGGGGTTCTCAACCTTCCTAATGCCAAGACCCTCTAATACAGTTCCTCTTGTTTTGGTGACCCCTTGCCCCTACTTGGAAGAGGCCCCAAACCCCTTTGGCAGACCACTGCCACAGGTGCCATAGAGAACTTCCCTCTACCAGGCACCCTTAGCCAATCGCAGCTTCCGGTGCCATTGACTGACATCCCCTCCAACCTATCAAGTTGTAACTCACTCTTTTCTCCCCTTCCTCCTCCGCCTTTTTTTCCACTGGCTCAGGGTGACCCCTGTGCAATGGTTGTTCGGCCCCCAAAGGGGTCCAGACCCCCAGGTTGGGAACCACTGAACTAGAGGGATAGAAGCTCATGGAGGCTTGTTTGCGGGTGATTTTGGAAGTTCTAGATTATTTTTAATTCAGTCAATATAAAGACCATCGTGACCCCATGTCCATGGAGTTGAATATACTCTGGTTTCTCTTCAGATCGTATTTTTAATTCAAATATACAAAAATTGGGTGTGAATGGGGGATATATGGAAATGATAGGTCTGTTATTCCCTAGGAGAAACTGTTGGTTTTACCAATCTAGGAGAATCGATAAAAGGCATGAAAGATTATCTGGGAAAGATGGCAATGTGTTGGCCCCATAGCTTCTGCCCTACGAGTATTCAGTAGGGTGGCCAGAGCAGAGTTGAATAATGTTCCTTCGTCTTGATGCCTGCATCTATGTGAAAGCTGGGCTGTTGAGGGCTACATAAGTCTCAGTACTCAAGGATATGGAAATCCTCTCCCAACCCTCAATGATCTCTACTGGGGCTGCTGTTTTTCCATGAGTACTACCTGCTGCAAAACAGTTATTCTTTAAGATTTGTGCCTCATCAGTGCATGAAGAAGGCTTCCCTCTCCATCTAAGCTGACCAATTTGGCTGTGGGGGAAAGTGATGGAGACCCTCCAGCTTTAAGGACCCACAAAGGGTAGCTAAGAGACATGCGTGATCACAGGCGTTGTACCGTTTCCTAGAAAGAAATAATCTGTGTAAGGTTGAGGTACAGAGCAATGAGCCTAGTCCAGAAGAAGAAGTGAGCTCTAATAGATGACCCAGTTCAGAATGGTGGGAGTCCAGGCGAAGGCAAGGCAAAGGCAGTTCATGGTGATGAACCAAAAGCAAAGAAACCACAGGTGTATTTTGGCTCCCAATATCAGTTGAGCTTCCTGAGTGATGAACCATTTCCTTGGTGGGGAAGTGGAGCAGTATAGAGGAGGCCTAGCACTGCTATAGGAAATGCAGTTTTCTTTCCATCTTCTCTCTATCCAGTCTGACATGTTGTATAAATGCACAGTTTGAAAGATTCACTACTTCTGATTAGGTTATACCTAGGTATTTTTAATTGACTGCATTTTTATATTTGCTTCTTCTGAAGAACTCAGAAAGGTTTAAGAATGGATGACTGTGGACCTCCAGATGTTGTTGGCCCACAAGTTTTATTGACATGAGAAACATATGAGTTGTAGGTTGACAGTTCTGAAGGATAAATGTCGCTCATCTCTGGTGCCAGAGGTGGTCCCAACACAACTTCATAACAGCCCCAGTTAGAGACAGTGAGTGGCTCGGGCTCACCAAGTGAATTTTATGGTGAGTAGAACTTGAACTCAGGTTTCTCCTTTCCTAATCTGGTTCTCTTTCCCTTACAGAGCCCTGAAGCTGTGTGTGTGTGTGTGGTTACAGTCGTGACCGACTCTTTGTGACCCCATGTCCATGGAGTTTTCTTGGCAGAAATACTGGAGTGGTTTGCCAGTTCCTACTCCAGGCGCCTACAGCACCTGGTATTCCCTGGTGGTCACCCATCCAAGTATTAACCAGGGCCGACCCTGCTTAGCTTCCAAAATCAGGCGAGATCGGATGTGCTTAGTATAGCGCCTTAAAGGCAGCACTGTGGTCCTATTAATTTAAGTCAAACTTGCTTCCATTAAAGGCATTTGGGATCACTAGCTTGTAGAGAATGCTATGCTGCTGATGTTTTAAAAAAGTCCATGCAACAAGGCAACAGCCATTGTAGTGCATATTTGTGTAGTTTATATATCTGTACAAATATTCTTCCCACAAATGGGAACAAATCTGTTTGAGGCTGACCAAAAATAATTTATTGTCTCAGTCAGAGAATATTTTGCAATGCCTTATGTGTGAGAATGAGAAAAGTGAGGATTTATATCTCTAATCTGGGTATAAACATAACCACTCACAAGACTGTTTGCATGCGGATATATACATTATAACAAAAGAAGTCAGCTTATGTGAATCACCCTTCAAGAATCTCAGTTACTGGGACTCAGAATGCCCAATGATAAGAACAGTGAGAGGTCTTAAGGATGATGAGTTAATAAATCAATAAATCATGTGCTGATGAGGCACAAATCTTAATGAACATCAAGATCTTTGTTTGTAGGTTGCATCGGTAATTGTGAAAAAGAAGCTGATTGATTTTTTTTGTGAGCAGCTACTAGTGTTCTTCAAAACTCCTGCTGTAATATTTCAATCTCTTTCTTTCTTTCTTTCTTTCTTTCTTTCTTTCTTTCTTTCTTTCT
>JAHTLZ010000213.1:2403004-2429913 GCA_023846285.1 Phrynocephalus versicolor | reverse complement strand
CTTTCTTTCTTTCTTTCTTTCTTTCTTTCTTTCTTTCTTTCTTTCTTCCTTCCTTCCTTCCTTCCTTCCTTCCTTCCTTCCTTCCTTTAAAAAAGAAATGTCTCAGCGGTTGCAATCAAATCCAAGCCTCTTTTCTTTATCAACAAATTTCAGTAGGTACATATGTCAAGGGACTCGGGTATCTATCTTCCTCTTAATTTTAGTTCTGCTGATGAGGAAGCCTCATCCTTTTTGGGCCCTACCACTTGTCAATTGAGTCTGCAGCTGGACTTTTGGAGAGTTTATTTGTGGCCTGCAACACAATAGCTGTAAACTACTACTCGGCTGTACAATAAGAAAACTAAAGGCCAAAGCGGTCATCCAAAATAGGCCTCATTAGACACAGCATCCATATGGTAATGGCCTCAGCACAAGGCACTGGATACTGCCTTGTTTCAGACAGCACTTTTTGGAACACAAGCTCATTGACAGCAAGGATCAATGCGTGGAATTTTGATGGCTTAGCTTGAGCTGCACATATATTTCCGAATATGAGAAACTCTGTCAAAAGTTATTAGAAGAACTCTGTGTGCCTGAGGCTTGTTCTTAGAATGGGCACTTGCATACCACTAAATAGGTGGTAAAAAGAGAACAGTGGCTTTTGTAGAACATGTGTGTATACAAAATATGCATCCGTGGTAAGTGAAAATGAGTAATGGTATGAAGTAGGGATGGTCACAAAACGAAAAATTAAACACTGTTTTATTAGCTAACAAAACAAAACATGGAAGCAGAGTTTTGATAGTAATGAAACAAAATGGTGGGCTTTTTGTTTAAAAGGAACCAATTCATTTCACTGTAAAATGGCACCCCTGAGTCCTAGAGGCACCAGATTTGGTGCCTCTAGGACCCAGGGGACCCTTTTTATAGATTAACAGATTGGTTCGTTGCTGTTTAATTTTGTACATTGTTTTTTTTTAAAAAATATTTTTAACAAAATGAAATGTATCATCAGGGAATGAAACGAAATGAAAGGAAACACAATTTTTTTCTGTTTCATGCCCATCCATAATATGAAGTAGTTCAGTACAGGAGGGATGCTATCAGAATACAGTGGTACCTTGTATAAAGGAATTAATTTGTCTCCGCAATTTTTTATGTTGTACAGATTTTATGTTACACAAACTGTTTGTTATACAAGGGTCCACTGTATCTGGTATGAAGAATCACCTTGCCATACCTCATTGCCATTTCCCAGGAGCCAGGAGTCCTTGGAAAATTCAGACCCTTTAAGTCTAGTTAGAACCTAACAGAGAATGGAATCTGATGTTGTACCACCTAGTAAAGTAGGATTGGGCTAAATGTAGTCCTCCAGAGGTAGTGGCATTTAAACTTCTGGCACCACTGATGTGGTTGACTAGGATTCACTGTGTGTGTGTGTGTTTGTGTGTGTTGTGTCGTTACAGTCGTGACCGACTTTTCATGATTCCATGTCCATGGAGTTTTCTTGGCAGGAATACTGGAGTGGTTTGCCAGTGCCTACTCCAGGCGCCTACAGCACCTGGTATTCCCTAGTAGTCTCACATCCAACTATTAACCAAGGTCAACCCTGCTTAGCTTCTGAAATCAGGCGAGTTCGGATGTGCTTAGGGCATCTAGGCAGCTACCCAGTATTTAGCTCAGCCTTAAAATTATATGCCATTTTAACTTTTCCTTAGGTTTGCATTTAGTGTGAAATTCATGTTTGCTGTATGTTGATTTTAATCCATCTTGAATGATTTTTCTCCTGTGCTGTTTTTTTCTCCTCCAGTTTTGGCAGGCATTAACAGTCACTCAGTAAATATTCTTTCTTTTAACGGAGGTGTCTTGTCGAACTGATTGATAACTCTTTCTGCATTTTTTTCCTAAACAGCATTTTAGTCACTTGCCTATTGGCAAAGGCCACACCTAGTGCAGGATAAATTGATTTTATGCTCTACGGTAGCGAGCAGTCTCTTAAGGAAAGGGAGGCTTCCAAATGGTTACACTTGGAAAGGAATTAGCCAGTCCTCTGATAGATTTCCATCTTTGCTTCTAAGAGCTTGGCTCAAGAACGAGGTCTGTGATTCATGCAGTTGTGTTTAGAAATGGAATGTGTATGAGCATAGACTTGCAGACTCTGAATTAGCCAGGTCTGAGCCCTGGCCAGCTCTCAGCTTTGTTTAAGTAGCGAATATCTGGCCCGGGAAGAGGGGGGGACTATTGGGGTTATTGGATGATGCAGCATTATTACTGATCATTAATTCCTAGCTAAAAATTAAGCATCAAACAATGGGCTTTAAAAAGTCCTAGCCGTGGTCTGAATATAGAGACGGATATCATTGTGATGTCAAAGTCAGTGTGCAGCTTGTTCGGCCATTACTCTACATCCACTTTGTTGATCTAGAAAGTGCTCTGAGATGCAGATCTTAAAATTGTTCCCCCACGTCCGTCGCGCTTTGAGCAAAATAAAGTGTGACCATGCACGCCGAAGCGCAACTCAGCGCATCTTCCTTGCACCTGGCCTCGGGATAGTGGAATCCTTGTTGCTGTTCCGTTGCGGGCTTTAAACCAGTACATGTGCCATGCAGTACCATTTAATCCACGTCATAACTGTTTCGTCGCCATAGGGCCACCTAGTGGCACTATTTGGAGCAGCCACATGACAATACATTCACAGTACGAGATGCCACTATGCAGGGAAAGAAGCCAAAATAGAAGTATTCAAAGTTTGACAAATGACAAATGAAAACTGATATACTGATATACCTTCCTATCAGGTTTTATTTTTATTTATTTATTTTTTTTGAAAAAACTAGTGCAGTAGGAAAACAAAACAAAATGCACTTTGATGCAGACCCCATGGGGGTCACAGACATTACGTAACAATAAAACGCATCCTTGGGAACACAGGAACAGCAACAATACCATGTGACCACAACAAGATTTATTACACATTTTAGTTTGTTGCAGTACAAATTGCACGCGGGGTAATGGCCTTCGTCGCTGAAGGGAGTTGTGGAATGAAGAGATAAAAATGAGACGTGGTGGAAAGAAACTATTTATTTATTTATTTATTTATTTTATTTATATAGCTTGTATGCCGCCCACTACGCAAAGGTCTCTGGGCGGCTCACAATCAGAATGAACAATTAAAACATCAAGATACAATAAAATTAGAACAATAAAACATGTAAATGCAATAAATACAATACATCAGGACCCACAATCATTAGTTAAAAAACTTTTGGAATAGGAAGGTTTTTACCGGCGCCAAAATGTTATCATTATGTCGGCGCCAGACGAGTCTCATTTGGGAGGGCATTCCATAGTCTTGGGGCAGTTGCTGAAAAGGCCCTATTCCTGCAAGCCATCCCCTTCACCTCCTTAAGGGATGGCTCTTTCAGGAGGGCTCCCTGACTAGATCTTAATTGCCTCCATTCACCTCAAGAACCAGTATCTGATGGTATCAAAGCACAGTTCCATGCCACACAAAACGATTATTACACTGACAAAACGAGATGTTCTGTAGGCTTTCTGTGAGTTGGGGATGATTAAGGTGACAATCTACCCTTATTGACTCAGGGCAGAAAGGCCTAAATCAGGCATGTCCAAACTTCGGCCCTCCTGATGTTTTCGACCACTACTCCCAGAATTCTAAGCTTAGATTGCCAATGGCAAAGGACTGTGGGAGCTGCTGTCCAAAACATCTGGAGGGCCGAAGTTTGGACATGCCTGGCCTAAATTATATGAACTGCCCAACTTCTCTTCCACTGTGTCTCAGGTTTATTTACCTCCCGGCTTGGCTATGGCACCTTCTCCTCAGACAATATATAAAAGAGAAATGGCTGTGATGCCCTTGTGAATGTGATGATGCCTGGACACTATTACTCTCTTTATCCTCTCCCAAAAGAAAGCTGAGATGAAGTTTCAAAGTTACTGTTGAGAAGCACATACAGTGGACCCTTGTATAACAAACAGCTTCTATAACATAAAATGTGTACAATATAAAAATTCCTGAGATAGGGAATATTTGCTTAACATAATTGCCTATGGGGAAAATCCATACAACATAAAAATGTGAACACTCCTTTCAATGTATTCCTATGGGAATTTGTATAAAGGAAAATTTGCTTAACATAATTTTATTTGGAATGAATTAATACCTTTATACAAGGTACCACTGTAAATGAAGAAGCAGGAGTTGCTCCCTTACAACATGGTATAAGGCTGGAGAAATTTTGGTTCAATATGTAGCCCATCTAACCCTATGAAATCAGAATCCAGGTGCACCTCAGTTTACGAATGCCTCCGTTAATGTAATTTTCGGTTCACTAAAAGAAATGCATTGAAAATAATACCTCAGTTTATAATTTTTTCCCCCGCAGTACCTCAGTTTATGATTTTTTCCTAATGCATTGCGGAAAAAGTACCCAGGATGTGTTGCGCCCCGTATTTTCGTATTTTCCGCAATACAAAACATCCCGGAAAATGCATTAAATTATTAAACTGAGGAATGGATGTAGAAATCTGGTTCCTTAACATTTAAAAAGGATTTGAAGATAATGGCTGTTTCAGTGGTGTAGGACTAGGTGACTACAGTAGAAGACGTTTTGTGTGGCATGGAACTGAGCTTTGATACCATCAGATACTGGTTCTTGAGGTGAATGGAGGCAAACATTGACTAAAAATGAAAGTCTTCGTAAACACAGTGAGGTATTTTAGCATCTCGTGGGGGGGGGCAATCTGCAGGAAGAGGCCTGCAGAGAAAGCAGGACCAGATGGAATTATACATCATGCCTGTTGGTGGGGGTCACAAACAAGCTAAAGGCCAAAAATCATGAATATTTGGACATGTGTTGTGGTTTTTTCCCCCTTGTAATAAATGTGCCCCCAGGATGTCAGGGTGTTAAATTGGAAACACTGGTTCAGTGTTGCTCTGCTGTGCAGAAACCATGACTTGGGACTGTCCCAACACTCTTTCACAGCTATTAATTCAAGAAGCTAGAGAGAATGCCAGCAAGCCGGCTGCCACTTGCTATAGAATCTGGTAGCTGGTTTGTAGATAACAGGGCAAAGTTTGAACGTGCTAATATACACCAAGCTTTTCAGCTACTAAATGATTTTTTTTCAACTAGGTGAATCTAATTCAACTAGGTGAATCTAATTCCTGTACTTGTAGACAGTCATATATTTGTTGCTATACATATTCTCGGTGTACTTAGTCATTCCTTCCAAATATGCTTATTCCCATAATGCAAGTGTGTGTTTGGTGTTTCAGTCTCAATTTTCATCTCTTCTTGCTCTTAACTTTGCCTTGTCAGGTGTCCTGCCCATAGGTTTCTGTTAATATAGGAAGAGTTTTGGACTTGCCAATCTCATCCTTCCACCTGTCACCAACATATCTAAAGCACATTATTCATTTTCTTAGGACAGGCATGCCCATTCTTCAGCCCTCCAGATGGTTTGGACCACAACTCCCACAGTCCTTTGCCATTAGAAATACGGGCTTCGAATTCTGGGAGTTGTGGCCCAAAACATCAGGAGGGCTGAAGTTTGGACATGCCTGTCTTAGGACATAGCCTGTTTTATGGGCATGTGCCATCAAATTGATTCTGACTTATGGCACCCCTTGCCATAAAGAATTCCAAGGTATATAGATAGTCAGAAAGTGTCCCTTCTTTTGTTGCTGCTTTGGGACTGTGGACCTTGCCCAAAGCTACACAGGCTGTTTCTTCGAGGAAACACAGTGGGGAGTCAGTGCTTCTTCATAGATGTCATGGGGCTTCTACAGAAATGATGGTTGCAATTTCTTAAGAAGCCCGCCCTTTGGCTGGTACTCAGAAAACATTAGGAATCAATTTTACACATGTTTGGCCAACATTTCTTCTTCCTGAACACGATGAAAGCCACAGGCTGTGCATAATAGTAGAGGCATACTCATGGTTTGCAATTCCACACAGAGTCTTTTAGGTGAGACGTCAGATTGGCTCACAGTGCAGAAGCATCTGGAAGCTCACCAGACATTCAGTAT
Source organism: Phrynocephalus versicolor (assembly GCA_023846285.1). Lineage (NCBI taxonomy): Eukaryota > Metazoa > Chordata > Lepidosauria > Squamata > Agamidae > Phrynocephalus > Phrynocephalus versicolor. The sequence continues at coordinate 2,423,882 of JAHTLZ010000213.1, read as the reverse complement.
TGCTTTTCCCAGCCCTGTTGGTCATGTGAAGGTAGATTGGATTCAGACTGCCAGCTGCTGACCTGAAGGAAGCGTCTGTGTGCACAAGAGATGCACGGGGAGAGCGCTAGCAGTTGTAACTTTGCCTTTTATAGCCTTTGATGAATCTTGATGATGGGAAGGAAAAGTGGCAGCCAGTTGAGTGAAGGAAACTGCTGGTAGACATTGTTGCACAGAGGAGGAGGAGGATATCTGACCATATCATTTAAATTATGGAGTGCCTATAGTCATGATGGCATCTTGAAAGCAAGCATCAGGAAAATTACAATTGCTAATCAAAGAGTTGATCAAACTGCCACCGGGAGTTATTCAGGCAGGCACAGCCCCTGCCTCTATCATAGTTTCCAGGCCTTTAAAAGTAAGTGCACAAATGCTATCCCCATTATTAGTAATTTTTTTCCTAGTGAGCCATTCCCTTTGCTGTACAAGGGAAGGTGAGTATCCTCAGTTTATGGATGATCAACATTCTTCCTTCCTTTGGTAACAAACTATGGATGGGAAATTTGTTTCAGAACCAGTAGGTTCCGAAATGACCTGTGCAAGCCCTGAAGCCTCTGACATACACTCAGCCAATGTCTTACCTTTCTCTGGGCTCACGTGGGGTTAAATAAACACCAACAAGGAGTCAGGCTGTGACGTTATCTTTGCTCCTCGGTGGTGCTGGCCAATCAGGAGCTGTGCAGGGGCAGGCATCATCCCGCCTCCCTGTCTGATTGGGCAGCACCACAGAGGAGGAAAAATGACACCACAGCCTGCTTCCTCATTGGAGTTTAACCCCATGTGAGCCCAGAGAAAGGTAAAACATTGGCTGAGTGTGTCAGAGGCTTCAAAATACTACCTGGGTCGTGCGGGTCATTTCGGAACCTACGGGTTCTGAATTATCCATCTCTATAACACATGCAGGTTGTATTTAGCAATGAAGCTCTCTTCATTCAAAAATGAGATCCAGTGCAAATGGAGATGGGCATTCTTCCATTCCTATTGCAACTTTCTTTGCAGCGTCAGGTAGAAATTGCTCCAGTGTCAGAAATTATCTTGGCCCCCAGGGGTGAGCCTCATCATCTTAAATCTATCCCAAGTGTCACATTGGATTCAGTTCTCTTTTGTTCCTCAAGAAATCAGAAAAATAAGACTAGTTCCTCACACTTCAATACTTCTCAAGCTCTGCTTGGCTTTGAACTGGAGCTTTAGGCTATTTGTGAATTAAAGGTAAGATGCAAGAGACAAAAGCTGAAGTGCTTCACGAACTAGACAACCAAATACACTCCTTGTTGGTAAGAGGAACTCCAGGGAGCCTTAAAAATCTCAGCTTTATGCCATTAAACATGCTTTCGTTTTAATTCTATTTTAATTTACTTTCTTTTAATTGACATTACACTTTTGTTTTGTTAAACATTTTATTCCATTTCTCTTGTAGAGAAATATAACACATTTGTTTTCTTTCTGCTTTGTTCTTTTTCAAAACCCAAAAGAACCCATCGCTCTAATGAAAACTGCAGTCTTCTACTCTGAAAAAAGGCACATATTTGTGCCTTCCAAAAGTTATGGCATGGTTCGTCAAATGGATAATGCTAAGAATTTTGTTTCAACCCACAACAGTGTTTTAATCAAGGTTTTTTAAAAGATCAGGAAATTATTTTGTTTTAGGATTTTGATTTGGAAAATGAAACATAATACAGAGTAATAATGAGGGCCCGGCCCAATCAACCTCAATGAAGTCATCATCAGCCCAATGACTAATGATGCTCATGAATTCTCAGGGCTTGATTAAAGACACAAAGTGTTATTCTAATGACCTTACACAAGCTATTGGCAATTCAATATTCTTTTTGCGGTGTGTATTATATGTACTCTTTCAGACAGCACATTTTGCAAAAATACATAGGCGATGGCATGAGGATTCAGGGTTATCTGTTCAAATACAAGAGGCCATTGGAAGTTAGACCCGCCATGCTATGTGTCATAGATAATGATAGAATCATGGAGGAGCTGCCAGGCCCTGCTGCATTTCCCACCCTAGAATTGTACTCAAGTCAATATGTTTCCTCAGTTTTGGGAGGTTAAATTAGGGGCCTCGACTTATACTCAGGTCGACTTATACTCGAGTATATACGGGTATATCTCATGTGGAGGATTGATGGCTTAGAATCATCCAATGTCTGGATAATTTATGGCCAAACCCTGAGACCCTAGGATAGTGGTGGTGAACCTTTGACACTCCAGATGTTTTGGACCACAACTCCCAGAATTCCAAGCCTGCATTGCCAATGACAAAGGACTGTGGATCAATTACTCTAAAAAAGTTAAATTTGGCTTCATTGTTGTGTTGTGATGTTGCTTCAAAATGCCTCAAGTTGGAAGCACAGCTGTAATCATGCTTGAGTTCTTTTGACCATGTTCTCAAGGCTCGGTAATTGTGGCATAGCATTAGCATGTAAGAAACACTACTTTGACACTCCAGATGTTTTGGACCACAACTCCCAGAATTCCAAGCCTGCATTGCCAATGACAAAGGACTGTGGGAGGTGTGGTCTAAAACATATAGATCCAAAGGTTTGCCACCACTGCCCTAGGAGTAGGGATGGACTATCACCATGCCCCAAGTTAGTCTCTTCCATATTATTTGTATGACAGACAGGGGAAAAAAAGATTAAAAACAATATAAAGAAGGCAGGAACTCTGTTAGCAGCAAATTTGGAGTAAGATATAGTGCTTCTGACTATGTTTGAGCATAATGTACCTTGGGCCTCTGAGAATGAACTGCAAAATTTATGGCTGTCAGGTAAGCGGTTTCCTAACTCCCTGAGATTTCAGGTTTAAAGCCTGAGATCTGAAAGCTGTTCTGACACAGTCTTCCTGAAAAACAAGAGAACAATCAACCTGGTAACCAATAACACATCTACGTTGACCAATCAGGACCTTCAGTTTTGCCACCTTTCTGAAAACCTGCTATATGTAACTGTTAGTGCTATATTCAGTTTGGCTAGTCAAATAGTTTTTAACCCTGTGAAATAACACTTAGGAATGACATGCATTCTAGCTACTAGACTTGCAAGATGGACAAGTTTGTGCACTAAGTTTATGAGAAATCCCCTTGTCCCAATTCCTGTTGCCCCAGAAGAAAAGGCATAACACCATGGTCATTTTCTCCAAGATTACACAGAGGAAAGAAATGATGCTAGGTAGATAGAACCATTTTTATGACACTAAAGGCATGGCAGTATGTCATTCATATATTTATATCTCACACATCTCTCTCTTCAGTACTGCTTAACCACACATTCCAAAACAAAGCATAAAGCCCCAGAAATAAAGAGGCGACACAACTTCAGTTTGGGATAAATTGGGCCACAATTTTATTCATAACATATTTAACTTATATCAACTAACATACCTATATTTTATTTATTTATTTATTTGTTTGTTTTAAAGCTTATATACCGCCCGTCTTCCCGAAGGAACTCCAGGTGGTTCAAAACAAAACAAAACAACAAACAATTAAATACAATATAAGGACAGATAATAAAATCAATTTAAAACACAAAGTAGAAAAGGCATGGAGGCAGATGGTGGACGCAAAAAGGGGGAAAAAATAAATTAAGGGTCACCAAACACCTCCCGGAACAGCAAGGTCTTTAAAGCTTTCCTGAAGGCTGGCAGGCGCAAGGCACACTTTGCTAAGGAGGTGGTTCCATAGGGTAGGGCCAGCCACAGAGAAGGCTCGGCTATGAGTAGACATTTTCCGAGCCTCCCTGGGCGTGGCCACCTACAGCGAGTGCGCCCGCGACAACCTAGTTGGTCGGGCCGAAATTGATCGTTGGGAGATCCCCTTTGCCAGGTAATCAGGTCCCAGGCCATGGAGGGTTTTATAAATTAAAACCAGGACCTTGAATCTAATTCAGGACGTAACCTGTTAAGGGGACCTGACATGTAGTGCAAGCAGGTGATTCCTGGGGAATGATACCCTACCAGCCCCTTTTGTATTCAGGGAGATTCACCTCTCGGAAAAATGTTGCCCACCTGTTTAGCATCGTGCCACTTGGGTGAATCTGCTAGCCCATCACAGTCCTTGGTTTGGCCTAATATTAACTTGCTGACTTTATTTAACTCCTACACTTACCAATGGTGTTTAACTTTATTTGAAGGCTGTCTAGCACCTTTAGGATGACTTACTCCGGGCATACCTGAATACCATTACCTCTTGCACTTCCTGTCTACTGATAAATTGTAAACGATAAGATAAAGAGAAATTTTTACCCATCCTACGCAAAAAAAGAGAATGGGATGGGCTAAAACGCATGGGTAACTAAGGCCAATCAGAGTAGCTACCAAAATTTCCCATTTGGTTCCGTAGCAGCAGCTAATCTCATTCTCCTTTTGTTAGGGTGGGAGGGTGGGGCTGCTGATGTGCAGAGAAGAGACCCGGGATAGGGAGGGAACCTCCTTATATTGGCTCCCATCCCTGGGGAGCAGAGACCTGGATAAGCATGAAGTTTTCGTGCCAAAAGTCCGGGCGAGTGGACAAATGCACCCCGCCCTTGAACTTGGTCAGGCTTGGAACTACCCATCTTCCTGGCATTGTTACATAACATGGGCATTGCATGGGATGGATGAGATTAGGGATGGGAATTTCGTTTTGGAACCAGTAGGTTATGAAACGAATCACACGAGCCCACGTGGTCCTCGGAACTGGCTGATACATGCAGATCCAATTGCTTTACCTTTCTCTGTCTCGTGCAGGGTTAAAATCCAATGAGGAAGCACGCTGTGATGTCATCTTTCCTGCTTTGTGCTGCTGGCCAATCAGAGAGGGAGGTGGGATGATGCTGGTCCCTGCACAGCTCCTGATTGGCCAGCTTCACGGATCTAGCTCAGATGACGTCACAGCATGCTTCCTCGTTGGATTTTAACCCTGTACAAGACAGATAAAGATGAAGCAGTTGGATCTGTGTGTATCAGCCGGTTCCAAGGACTACTTGGGCTCACATGGTTTGTTTCATAACCTACTGGTTCCAAAACAAAATGCCCATCCCTAGATGAGATTCATTCCCAGGGCTTTGAAAGTGTCCTGGAAGCCTATTGTCTGCTCTTTTTTTCAGGATGGCATACGATTCATTGGGATAATTTTTGTCTTTAAAACCTTTATTACTCCTAACTCTAAGGCTTAATTCTTTCTCTTTTGAGTCAGCTCCCTGCTTGGGTGCTTGTGGGAAATTCAGTGTTTGCCTTGACCCGAAAGAATGGAGAGAGAGACTTCAATTTAACTTCCAAAGGGCATACATTATTTTACTTTGACTGCATCTGAATTAACAGGATTATAGTATTCCACTTTGGGGAGAAGAGGAAAGAATATTCTGCACCTTTTCCATAGCAGGAAAGATCAAATCCTATGTAAATAGAGAGTGTTTTTAATATAATATCCCTTTTATTCTGCATTGCTGTATAATATTCAAAATTGTGTTTTTATTAGAAGGGGCCTTGGAATGAAGCCAAGGCAATTTTCTTTTAACTTGATATTTTGGGTTTCTGATCTTTGTTAAATCGACAATGGCATGTATCTCAAAGAGTGAGAGGTCACGTCTATAGCTACTACCATTTCCTATCATTTCTGGGGAATGTTTGTTTTCCAAACAAAGAATGAGGTTGAAGCTTAAGTATTGTATTTCAGAATGTATTTCAGGCTGAAATTAAGGATGTTAAAGCCTTTCCCTTAAAGGTCAGGTGTTATTTATTATTATTATAAAAATGATCTGTGTGATTTATGAAATTTAACTTATCGTAAACCTGCTTTGTAACAGAATATGCAGTCAGAAGCTTAACATGACATTGTTTTCCTTTGACAACGTATCCACGAGACCACTGCAGCTGTTCCTTTACTCACAATAGCAGATTAATTAACACAATCATATGCTGTTGGCTTCTACTCAATGAGTAGGTCTGCAGTGGGATAGATAGGTAAATCCTTTAAATGTGTACAAGATAAAGGATATACTATAGTAGTTTTATAACTAGCCAGTTTTGCTTCTGACTAGTCAGCCCTATCAGCCATGGTTCACTGAATACAGAAGCAGTGAGCTTACAGTTCAAAGGCAACCACACCTATTGCAGAGTAATAATACTGGAATCAGAATGTTAAAAAGCAGAAGGCCTCTTCCAAAAATCAGCATATTCCATTAGAATAACAGACAACACAACTGCCTCCAGCATTTGGAATCAGCACTCTCCTGGGGTTTTTTGTTTGTTTGTTTGTTTCCTTTTCTTTTTAATCTTTGGACGTTCTACTGTTGATTTCCTTGAAAATATTATTTGTTTTTATTTTGTTTTTTAGTTTTCCTTTTTTCTTGGCAGTTTTAGGCAGTGAGCATGGTATCTGGTTGTTGTTGTTTTTTAAAAAAATTTAAACACACACGCGCACACACACACACGCGCACGCACACACACACACACACACACACACACACACACACACACACACACACGTTTGTGTTAATGAACACGTGAGCAGCTAAACTTCCTTTTTCAAAAGAGTCGGTAACAGCACTGTAGTGAAATATTTGACTACTTTTGCTGATATTTTAATGGACCTTTGTTTTGTAAAACCCGTTTTTAATTTTCCAAAGAAGACACGTATTTTCATTTTTTAAAAATACTGTAAGCCGCCTGGAGTCCTTTTCCAAGGAGAAAGGCAGGGTAAAATACTCTTTTAAAATTTGAGAGCTTGTTTGTCACAATGCAAGCTGAACAAAATTGTGAATGATATCCATGAGAAATAATAATTGTGCCAATATAACAGAGGGAAAGATAGTAAAGCTGTGTCCCACTAAAATAGTTTCTGTCTGATCTGAAGGCCTCATGCAAATCCAAGTTCTTATAATCCCTTGCTTTCTTGCTTTTATAATTATTTATATTTTATGCTTATTTTTCCCTGCGCTATTAAAACTGTTCTACTCTATTCAGAATTGGCTCAGTATTTATAAGCTTTCTTGACAAATATTTCAACAGCACCCCCTTCCCCCTCCAAATGTTCTCTTCTGTCTTTTTAAACTTCAGCTCAAAATTTGCTCAGTTTTTTTTCCTTGGTTCTTGGACGCTACTCACAACTCAGAGTTGTGCAAACACCCAAATATACTGATTGTAAAGGCTCTTGAAGATATTTCAGCTCCTAAACTATCAACCCCGTTGAGAGAAGCTCTCAAAACTTGGAATAGGTGTGTTGTGTAGGCCCCACTGTTGAGGTGAAATGTCTCAACATGAATTAGCTAAAGTTTAAAGTCCCATTGCATTATTATTATTTTTGTAAACCCTCTTCTTTGCCCACACAAGTTCAGTTTGAGCTGTGAACAGGGATTCTTACAAACCATGTGAGGAAGATAAGACATTGCAGAAAAGGCTATCTCGTTCTAACTGATTAACCTCAAATAAGACCAAACAACATGTTGACCCACAAAAGCCATTGTGTCAAGGAAAAACTTTTTCAAACTGCCAGCCAGAGAAGTATGCCATAAAGAACTTTGGTTTGGGGTAAGTGGAAGAAGAGCACACAACTAAATGTCTTCCAACCAAGATGATATTCTTAGCATTGCTTCAGAAGAGATACTCCCTTCATTGGTTAAAGATGTTCATTTGTCATTGCTTAACCTCTCTGTCTATCATTTTGTGTGCTTCGTCTTGTGATTTGCCACTGGATAGTAAACAGGCTTCATTTCCCAGACATATGTAGGGAAATTGTGCTGTGGGGGATCTGTTAGGGGGTCACAAAGAATACACATTCCCTTTAACACAGTCTGACCTGATATCCAGGGTTTAATGCTTCTATGTCTAATTTTAATATGTGTATATTTCTAACCATTTTGCTCATTGATTCTCCTTTAAAGGAATGTGTCTCATATTCCAACCCTGACTGCTTTGAGATCTACAGGTGACAAGATTAACATTTTTTCCCATATAGAGGTTTTATTTGAAAAGTCTACAAAAGTATTATCTGATCAAGATGCCACTTTGCTAGGTTTGTTTTTATTTATGTTGCCCAGTTTACACTCCATACGTCTTGTAATTAGCTAAAAGTCGAAGTTATCCAATACAAGGAGAGGAGACTGGGTACAAATTTTGCACAAATTGAGCAAAAATAAGCAAATTGCAATTTATTCAAATAATGCTTTGCTGAAAAGCAACATAAATTGTGCAAAACCATAAAGATTGTTGGCTTGTTGCATGGACACTGGAAGTTATTATTATTGTTTGCATCTATGAAAAATAATTAGCTAGGCATTCCCTGTTTTTTATCATGAATGGGCTTTTCAAACTGAAAATATTAAATTTGCCCAGTTACAACCTGTGCAAATTATGGAGATATTAACAAGAAAAAAAGCACTCCTTGCCTCATTCTAACCTAGAGGCATCAAATGGGTCAGAAATATTCCCTGTCTAAGTTTCATGTTGAATTTTAACAGTTTTAAAAACAATGAAGAGTTTAGCAAGCATTATTACCATCATCGCTATGAAAATGGTCAGCATGTAGAATCAGGCAAGATAACTGAGGAGGATGGAGTCAGGCAGGTGCTTTGTGGCCACCATTTCAGAGTTTTGTTCATTTTGCTTGACTGCTGCTGTTGTGAAGTTTCTTTTGTAAATACATACAATAAAACAGACTTCTGACTTTATAATTTCTGGCTGCTTTTTAAGGCCAGGGTAACTCTAGGCCACGCGCCACACAGGCAGGGCAAAGAGCTGTGTGATCATTCAGATGTTTCCCTCACAAACAATCATTTCCTGGAATAGAAGAGGGTTTTAGATCTCTGTGGAGGACAACTCTTCATTTTAAAAATGTAGGAACCATCAATGGAATTGACATGAGTACAGTAAATGCACACCATACAAAAAGCTGATTGTCTGAGTGATTGGATCGCGTCATCTGGTACTCTTCAGCCTTTTTAGATCTCAGGTCTGGTTTTTTTTTGTTTTTGTTTTTACTGCAGCCCATAATATGAACCCATATTGTCTACCTACTGTGGTAGACTTTCCCCTGGAAGAAGTCATCTTTCATCTCACTCAGACCTTCTTCCTCCCTCTCTTGTTTCACCATCCTTCTCTTGCTCTCTTCCTCTTCTGAAAATAAATTTTATTAGAAAATGAAAAAGTAACTAGATGGCCTGGTATGACTGTATTTCAGCCTGCAGCAAAGTGAAGTACTTGCTACTTATCAGCAAGATCTTGTCCCCAAAGAAAAGAGGTTCACCTTGAAGGAACTGTGTACATCATCAAAGCCAACAGACACCTGTTCTACAAAGTGCTCATGAGTAAGATTTCATTCAACATTCCTTATTTCTGGGAAGAGCTGCTGCTCAAGAGACAACCCAGCTGAGCACTACGTGCTGAGCCAATTTGTTCACCAGATGATGTTCTGGATTTCAGAAATATCACTTATTCAACCAAATATTATCATAGAAACCTTCGTAATGGTTGAGTCAGGTAGAGGGGCACTAATATTGCACACAACAGGCATACATATGGCTTAACTGATACAGTAAATGGGGGTTAGGGACCCAAGCCGACCCGCGATAATTGAAAATCTGCAATAGGCAGACACTGGGTCGGATCGAGACTGTGGGAGCTCTCTGGGGGCTCTTGTACTTACCCCAGGCCTGGCGCTGCTCCAAACAGGTCTGCAAGGGGCTTCTTGGGCCCACGGAGGCCCCCAAAGTGCTTTCTAGTGATCCGGAGATCACTTCTGATTTACCAAAAGTCACTTTCAGTTTGCGGGGAAGCATTTTTGGGGCCTCTGACAGGCCTGGGAAGGCCTTTCCTCCTTACCTCAGGAGACCTTTTTTTCATATACTGTGGACCCCGTGATATACCGGGAACCACGAAAAGGTGGGGGACAACTGTACTGTACAAGTGTTGTGCCTTTATATACGCATTAAAGACAGGACCTGCTCCCTTGTGGTACCCATAACGTACAACATTCGTAATGGGGGGGAGGGAGGTTCATCTAGTCTTCCTGCTGTTTTCTTTCTACAGCTTAAGCCAGAATGTTGGGAAGTCTCCAGCTCAAGTCCTAGTTTGAGTCTTTGGGCTCACGTCCTGAGCCCCAAGCCCAAGGGAAAATTGGTTCAAGTCCAGTAATGAGTCCCCCACCCCACCCCACCTGGAACCTGAGTTGAGTCAGAATCAAGTTGCCCATGTGACTGAAGTCTGAGTTGACAGGGAATCGTGACTTGCGAGTCCTCATCCCTGGCTTTAGTGAAATGGAAAGCAGAACACACACACACACACAGAGAGAGAGAGGGAGAGGGAGAGAGAGACACAGTTCAAAGACAAATAGGGCCAACCTCGGAAATAAAACACAGCACCACTTAAACAGCAGTGAAATAAAGCAGCAAGAGTGCACAATATAATCCAGTTTCCTGGAAAGGTTTCCAGGTAGTGAGAGGGGCCCAGTGTATTAGCATCAATAGATTCCCTTCCCTCCCTCTTTTGTTTAACCACATGGGTTATAGTCAGTGACCCTTCCTTCATTCTCTTTAATTGGTAGGAAAACTATTAGATGCTGCGACTAAAACATCTGATTAATCTCATAGTATACAGTTATGACAGTGCTATATATATGAAAAAGATACCTGAAAATAGTTGAGTTGCCTTGAATGGCAAATGGTAGATTCCCGCACTGATAATGCTCAATTTCGCTCAGTGACCTTTTAAAGACATTTACATTTTCCTACAGACCTGCACAAGTTACAAGATCAGTTCCTGTTGGTTAAGGTTCCTCTAATTGCTACACTGATTTTAGATTTTTATCTCACCCCACAGAGAAGGATTAAACTGGAACAACTGTCTTTTAAATAGAAAGTGTTGAATAAAATGCACTCTGGAGTAGAAAAAAGGTTGCAACGATGCCATTCTAGCATAATCCTGGGCCGTTTTAAGTCACCCCAAATAACTTTTTAAAAACAGCTAAGGCACTGTAAGAAACTATTGGAGGTTTAATTCCAACCTTGCATGCTGTCTCTAGTTTGTATGACTGTGTACAACTTTTCTGGGCTGGAGAGACTGTCTAGCTCCCCAGCACTAACCAACTGTTCCTTAAATCCTTTGAGTTCAAAGACACCCCATCTTCTCTTCTGAGTGTTCTTTCCCCCTCTCTTTAATCAGTTGATGAGTACTGTTTGTTACTGTTGATCTGTCCAATGGCTTGCTATTCTGTGTGCAGTAAAGAAAGCAATATGCACAAGAATGTAATTTCAAAAACTATAAGAAGAGATTTTTAAAAAAATTCTCTTATAAATGTGTCAGAGTGAATTATTGAGACTTTAAGTGCCAGTAAGTGGGGAAAAGGGTGGACCAAAAATGCAAAACTCTGCAACAGAAACAAGCAGCTCAATCCAGCAATTTCTTCTTGTTGAGGTAGTACATGTCTCAAATCCTAGGCCAGTGACATCAGGTAGTGTTTCCTACTTGTATATAGTGTGTGCAGCTCTTTTTATAACGTGTCCCTTAAACATATGGGGTATGTGTAACAAAAGCAATAATTTAAAAAACAGAACAAGTGTTGAGTAAAATACCTCCAAGGCTTCCATGTCAATTCTTCCCTCTCAAACTACTTACTTCTGGGAATCCAATGGTTGATTAATAGGGAAGGTCCACTGGAACATTTTTGTAGGCTCTGACTGCCTTGCAACAGCATCACATGGCTGTTGGGGCATTTACTTTCAGATCCCTCGCTGTCTAGCTCATTGATTCTCTTCCCGTAGACACATTGTAGTGCTCTGTGAATAGCTGTGAGGACTAACTAGAGCTAGGAAATAACAAGTTACAAATATCAAGTAAGTGACCGTTACTTTTTTGACCATAAATAAGGAATAATTAAGTCACAATATGATTAAACTGTAACAAGGGGAACATAATTCCTTTCACAGCATATTTGGAACTATATTGATTAATCTTACAGTTACAACAGTTAATCTTACAGTTACAATGTCCTCTTGACACTTGAGCTAAGCTGAGAGTGTCGTCTCATTATTTCGGTGTGGTTTGCATCACAGGCTGGTGGCTTACAGAATTCTGGTGTTGTTGCTTTAAAAGTAACTATCAATAACTATTTTAGTTATGAATAACAACAGCAAATGTAATGGCAAGTAACTTTTAGGTTGGAAGAACCTTGGAATGGCAACTACTATGTTTAATTTATATTAGTAAGCTGCTAGATTTACACAAATGTGTGCATGGAATTCCTTTGGCTGCATGAGATGTTTCATTTATGTCAGTCGAAGAAGTGGATTGATCGGCCCATTCGTTTTGCACCTATGTATATGTTTCCTCTGAATATATGATTTGCAAAAAAAGCCATACATGTGAAGTAGAGCATACAGTGGTCCTTCTGTTTAGGTGAATATACCATGTGGATGCAACACATCCTTCAAAGTTGCTACTGAATAATGAATATCTAGTAGAATTGCATCTCAGCCTTACTGAGTGATGCTTGGTTTGGCCAGAGTCCCAGTAAAGGTGAAAGGTGAGGAATGTGAGGAAACATCAGGAAAGAAACCAGGTAGTGAATTCCCTGTGAAAAATGATTACTTGTCTTCTGCTGCAAAGAAGGTACCAGAAATTGGCTGCCTGTTGTTTCTGATGTTGAAATGGTTGGTCGTAGAGATGGGCACAAAATGAACAATTTTTCATTTCCGTTTTTGTTTTTTCATTTCGTTACGTAATGAAATGACAAACGAATTTTGTCTCTAAAATGAAACGAAACAAACAGAAACACCGGAATTTTTGTCGTGCGTTTCGTTTCCGTTACTGCAATATGAGTGAATTGCTTTAAATCCTTTAAAAATCACAAAAAAGTGAAATAAATGGTAACAAAATGGTAACAAAACAAACGAAAACGAAAATGAATTTTTTGCAAAAATTCACAAAAAACCGGAAACGAACCGAAACGGACCCTCCAAACGACAAACGACAAATGAAATGCCATTTTTTGATTCGTGCCCATCTCTAGTTGGTCATTGATTCTTCTAATAAGAATATGTTAAGGGTGGTGACGGCTTTGTTCAGTCTGTTACAAAAGCTTAAAAGATTGAGGCATGGCTCGTCTCCCAAGGGGGTACCAACAATCCTTGCTCTTTTATTTATAATGTGGCAGGCAAGGCTCAGGAATATAACCTAGATATTTGTCACGGTGCAAATCATGAACAAGGTGACAAGGGCACACGCAGAACAGATACGTTGAAAGATATTTCACTTTTATTTTCCAAGCAGACTTTAGTGAATTTCTAAGTCTTTGAAGACCTGTGCAAAAGGTCTGAATCATTTAAGGTATTTGTGAAGAGATAACTTTAAATGTTATCAATTATAAAGCAATTGCCCAAATTCTGTTGTTTAGTACTAAAGTCATAGTTAAAGTGGGCCCATTGGAATCAACAAAGTTGATTCACCAAATGTCCATTGGTTCTGTGGGCCTCCTTTGGCTACACTAAGCAACACGATGGTGGCCAGCATATGTCACATTTCTTCTTTTGCAATCGGGAAAGTAAAAAGGACAGTCTTGAGCCATTTTATGCATGTAATACTGTACTATGGTGGGAGCCACTGTACTAGATGGGATGCGATGGAGGCAGGCATTTTGATATGTCTTTGGGTCTGAGTCCCAAGTCCATGTCCTGATTAAAAACAGATATTTTTTCCCAGGGGAAAAAAGGGAGAGGTGTGTGGGTTCCAAGTCACAAATCAACTGAATAATTGAAAGAAGAAAATCTGAAAAATCCAAAAAAGGCACTGGTGTGACTTAAGTCTGACTTTACAGAAAGCCTCATGACTCAAGTCCCCATCTCTGCTTGGAGGTGTCTCATGTAGCTTTGCGAACATTGTTGGATCCCAACCAAACAGCTTCATCTGTCTAAAGAAAGATAGTTGTGAGTCCTCCATTTTATAGTTCACTTTGACCTCATGTCACCCTGGTTTGAAATAGGCTCATAAAATGAACAATGGCCTGAATAGGCCCGTTAGGTGAACAATAGTCTCAGTAGGCTCACTGTGTGGAAAATGGCCTAGGTGGACAAGAATCCTTCACACCTCCACCAACAAGGCCATGGCTAACGCATCCTACTTTATGGGTGTTGGGAAGGTCCATTGTCCACCTAGTGAGCCTATTCAGGCCATTTTGCATCTTATGAGCCTTTTTCACACCAGGGTGCCAAGAAGTCAAAGTGAACTATAAAATGGAGGACTCACAACTTGGTCTCTGCAGACAGATGAAGCTGTTTGGATGAGTACCAAAACGTTTCAATCACCTGGATGACTGAAAATCTTCACAGACATGTTGGATCCCAACTCCAAATATTCCTTACCTTTTTTCCCTTACCTAACTACAACTGATTAGCAATGTAGTCCAAAACATCTGGATAAACTGATTAGCATTGTAGTCCAAAACAACTGGATAAAGTCAGTACTGTTATTCTTAATAGATATTAACTCAAAAACAAAATTGAATAGATGACTAGCAGGAGAAACGTTTGGTGAAATATTTCCTTTTTACTTGATCCCCAAATGGTTCTGTTTTTAAAGCAATTACTGTATGCCCTGTAGAGGCCCAGAATGATGTAATCTACAGGGTGATGGGCTAGGACTGAAGAAACCTGGGGTCAAAACCTTTTTCAGCCATGGAAATTGAGGGAGTGGTACTTCTAGATCTATCACCTTGAAAGCTCTGTTAGAATTGCTAAAGGTTTTCTGATCGACATATCAATCACCCACCCATCTACCTAGCCACACTGCATCACAGGATGAATGTAGAAAACAGACCATAAACCAGGCCTGCCCAAAGTCCGGCCCGGGGGCCAAATCAGGCCCGTCAGGCCATTCCTAGTGTCCCACGGCTGGCCGGCCTGCCCCTCCCTCCCCCTCCTTCACCCACACATTCCCCTGTGGTGGCCACGGCTCCCTGTGCTTCCTTTGGTCCCCACCTTCTTTCCTTCCTCCCTCCCTCCCTTGGTCCCTGCCTTCCTTCCTGCAGGTGGGGCTTATGGGCCAGTGGGTGGGGCTTGCAGTGGGGTGGCAGGGTCGGGGAGCAACCGGCCCCTGACACATTCTCAGCCACCAAATCTGGCCCTTTTTACAAAAAGTTTGGGCACCCCTGCCATAAACAATATGTTTTAAAAAAAGTCCAGTTACCTCGAAATGGTTAAATATGCTGTTCTTCCTCATTACTTGTAAATTTCCATTTCACTTCAGTGGTGGTTGGCAGCCGCTCACGACTTGATTTGTCAAGACAAGTAGGCTTAGCAAAGGAATGATTATGTCCTATATGAAAGCATTATCATTAAATCTCAAATGAAAATATTACAGGCAGAAATTATAAGCAGGAGCTTCTGCAACAAAGATATCCATTGGCAGAATATGCCCTTATAATCAAGCAACGAGCATACCATATTTTTTTAAAAGGGGAGAAATTTTTGCCCACATATACACTAATAAAAATAAATCTGTTTCCGATTACTAACTATGCAGCACAGGTGCTTGTTTGTTTGTTATGAGAGAGGCATGTTCATTAATTTTCAGCTATGAAAAGTGCACTGTGCCATAAATATACAATTCAAAATGTTCTTCTGATGAATGGATACACAGATTGTTAATGTGCCAGAATAGGGTATTGGGCATAAAACACATGCCAAACAGGAGCACACTGGTGATGTGCTAATGCTTTTAAATCTGGGTTTAATGTAAGCACATAACCAGCTTTTTATATTATTGCCCTAAGTTCTAGCAGAATTTAGGGCAATATCTATTTTATGGGACATTTTACTTTCTACTTTATTTAATAATGCTTGACACCCATAGAGCTGACACCCTGAGATCACAAGGCTCTTTACCGATGTTAATTAATGAGCAAATGGAATCACAGATCAGCTCATTGTCTCTGCTGAAGCTAGAATCCAGAAGTATAGGTTCCTGAAATGGTAAGGGGGTGGTGGAATATACTAATATTCTGTGTACACAGGTTGGCAGGGGCAAAGTTTATGGGAGTTTTCTCTCCCAAAGAGGTGCAATGTATATATGTTGTCTCCCTTGTGTGTGTGTTGCATCGTTACAGTCATGCCCGATTCTTTGTGAACCCATGTCCAAGGAATTTCCTTGGCAGGACTACTGGAGTGGCTTGCCAGTTCCTCCTCCAGGCGCCTACAGCACCTGGTATTCCCTAGTGGCCTCCCATCCAACTACTAAGCAGGGCCGACCCTGCTTAGCTTCCGAAATCAGGTGAGATCGGATGTGCTTAGGGCATCTAGGCAGCTGACTCTTGTCTCCCTTAGGATCTTATTTATCTTTGAATATTTTATTCCAGCTTGGGCTATGGTTTAACAAAAAAAACTATAGCACGGTACAATGTATGGAGTAGAAATGTTTGAGGTTTTCATGGGTGGAACATTTGAGGATTTAATTTGCTCTGAATTTTAAAATAAACTTTTTAAATAATTGGACCTACAATTTCTATGCTAATAAAGGGAACTGGATCATGGTTCTTTTTATTTATTTATTTATTTATTTATTTATTTATTTATTTATTTGTTTATTTATAGACCGCACCGATTTTCCCAAGGGAACTCTGAGCGATGTACAAGCAAAGCGGACAACAATTGAAAACACCATAATACAAACAAAAAAGAAACATAACAAAAGGGGGGAGGAGGAAAATAATCCAGCCAGAAGCACAAACAAATACTAACAGAAAACCAATGACTCACAAAGGGCACAAACTGACATTAGCGATCGTCATAAGCTTCTTTAAACTGCCACATTCTCAGTAAAGGCTGTGACAGAAGGGGCCAGGCGCATCTCGGTGGGCAGTTTATTCCACATGGATGGGCCAACCACCGAGAAGGCCCGATTGCAAGTTGCAACCTTACGGGCCTCTAGCTATGTTTAAATATTTGAAAGGATGTCATATTGAAGAGGGAACAGGTTTGTTCTCCATGGCTTCAGAGACTAGGACTCGGGGCAATGGTTTCAAACTACAGGAAAAGAGATTCCATTTGAACATTCGGAAGAACTTCATGACAGTTAGAGCTGTTCGGCAGTGGAATATGCTGCCACGGAGGGTGGTAGAGTCTCCTTCTTTGACGGTATTTAAGCAGAGGCTGGATGGCCATCTGTCGGAAATATTGTGAAGGGGTTCCTGCTTGGCAGGGGGTTGGACTCGATGGCCCATGAGGTCTCTTCCAACTCTATAATTCTATGATTCTATGATTCTGAGTTTTGCGGTCCTCTGCTCTAAAATGTGAGTTACAGAAAAATGCACGCAAAACATATGTGGGGCTTCCCTCTAGGTAGGTGATCCCTAGTGCTACGCCTTGACATCCATTCGGCACCTACTCTGGCTTTCTTCCTCAACAGTTTTGTATAGGAGACACGGGAGGAGATGTTGGAAGAGTTAAAAGGAGAGAATGATGGCATCCAAACCATCAGTGAGGAAGGGAGATTGCGGAATACACAACTCAATTGGCAGCAGCGTGCGTTTGACAGAAATATCTTCAGCAGTTATAAGAATGTTCCTCTTATGAACTTAAAATCCTTGCCACAGAGGGATGTAGACTGATCATCCCATCTGCAGTTTACATTTGATTTTACAGTTTACCTAAATAAGTAGTGAATTCGGACAAAAGAGTTCAACATAGTAGTAATAGGTAATATGAAATTCTGCATTCTGCATAAATGTTAAGGGCCCAATTCTTATGTTCTTTTGATCACACTAAATAGAGGTATTGTACATGCTGAACAAATTTTCAATAATGTTTTCCCTTTGTGCCAGTGGTGTCTTCATTTTGACTAGAGTTTTCGAATGATTCCTCAGATTCTTCTGTGATTATTGACAAACGTGTTTCCACTCAAACATTTTGCATTGCAGAGTACTCCAGAACAATATCTCCAGTCTGGGTGAATGTGCATATTGATTGTACAGTCAGGCACATGACAAGGTACACATCTGGGACCCATCCTGGCCCCTGTCAGTTCGCTGCTGATAACTGTGGCAACTACAAAGACCTTACATGAACACCAGCGGGGTTCTGGCTGCTCTGTTCAGAACTTGTCTTGAAAAGTGCATTCTACAGCTAGAAAAGATGCAGAAAAGGACAAATTGAATGATCCTATATCGGGAACCAGCCTTCTCTGGTGAAAAGAAATTCGCAGTGTTTCTTACATGCTAATGCTATGCCACAATTACCAATCCTTGAGAACATGGTCAAAAGAACTCAAGCATGATTACAGCTGTGCTTCCAACTTGAGGCATTTTGAAGCAACATCACAACACAACAATGAAGCCAAATTTAACTTTTTTAGAGTAATTGATCATAATTTGGAAGCGTAAGAGTTTGATGCCGGAGCTGACTGAAATGCACCTTTGACTGCTATACGAATTGTCCTCAAATGTAGAATTTTATCCACTTTAGTGCTTAGACTATACTGCTTTTTAGTCTTCATTTAGACCACCAGCATAAGAGAATCATTCACTTCATATACTTTGTAACATACCATTTTATTTGAGAAATAAGAGACGCTAACATGGTTTTGGAAAAACAATTCTAATTCCACAAGGAGTTGATATTGCAAGAGGTAAAATAGGACTTAGGATCATAGGATTTTTAGGTCCCATTGCCTGTCTCTGTTAGCCTCTGGGACTTGCAGCAGGGTTTAGGAAGGATTTTTCTTGGCCACGTATCTTTGTGAAGAGATAGTGGCATTCATGGCCAGAGATCCAGTCCGCACGCAGCTGGCCCGTAGAACTCTGTCATAGGGCTTTGGAACAGTTTATGCTATGCATTTTGCAGCTTCAAGGATGTGGTTATATCATCCATTCATTATGATAATCTAGATTGTAATGATGATGATGGTGGTGATGATGATGAGTATTACTACTAGTACTAGTTGGACAGCACAGCTGAACATCTCCATGATTCCCCCCGCCCCGCCCCTTAAGCTTAAAATATGCTTTTGTCATTTGTCTTCCTGGTATGCTCAACTAGCGTGATCAGCGCTATGAGTAGGACTCTTCCAATTGAAGCCTTAGTTGTTAAAAGGAGAACATGGCCTCAGTTACAAAGAGAGGCAGGTATAGTTTATTGACATCACATCAAGTGCAAATGTGATTTGCGGGGGAAAGACTCTCAGAGCAGTGAAGCAAGAACCAGGCCAACTTCATAGACTGGGAGGCTGGATTCACAATTTGGAGGAAACAGGAGAGAGTAGCAGATAAGCATAGGGAGAAAAGATACAACGCAGGGAAAGAAGAGAGAGGGGGAAAACCTTTAGGAATAATGATGAGCATTCAGATGTGACAAGTATGAAATAGGAAAGGAAGATTCTTTTATGTCCATAACACTTATTTATGTTCTCTATATGTTGTACTCGGGCCAATCCCCTGTGTGTTGTAGTGGACAGAGTGAGAGATTAGGACTCTGGAGAACTTTGACTCCCCACTTGGCAGTGAAAACTCACTCTTTAAATATCTCACTTAAATTGAAAACTCTATTAGGGTCACTGTAAGTTGCTTCTAACTTGACAACACAGAAAAGACACACACACACACACACACACACACACAGGGGTGGGGTGGGTGGGAGGCAGGATCAAAGTGTCTTGAGGCCAGATCTTGCAACCAGTACAGTCCTGGGTGCAGACATAGACTCAGTATAGAAGCACCTTGCACTCCAGATGTTTTGGACCGCAACTCCCACAGTCCTTCGTCATTGGCAATCTAGGCTCGGAATTCTGGGTGTTGTGGTCCAAAACATCTGGAGTGCCAAAGGTTCACACAACCACTGCCCTGCACTATATAGGTGAAGACTTGGAATAGGTCAAAAGTAGTTTGAATGACTTTTGGTCTTAGCAGGAAGGGGATGCTTGCTATTCCAAGATGCACCCAAGATTGCCTCTCCTTGCACTGTCGGTTGTCCAAAAATGTAGATGGCACCTGAAACTTGAATCCTGTAGGGCTATGGCCATCCTGTGAATGTTTAATTTGCATTAGGATAAATTATACATTGTACATTTTCTAATTATGCATTAGAAAAGATACTACAGGTAGTTTTTTCTTTTAACTTAATTTGTTTAGAAGATGGGGGTAGATTTCTCAATGCATGCTATAGTCTGCCTGTAGTAAAAGTGATAGCAGAGAGTTTTCATTTATAAGCAAACCGTAAAAACTCATCAGGTTCATGAATTCCCAATGGAACAAGATTTGCTAGTATATTTTAATTCCAGTTTTGTTTTGTTTTTACTGTTTGCTTTCTCATAGAAAATATCTATTTACAAAAATCTCTTAAAATAAAAGTTCATTTAACAACATTTCTGGTTGTACTCCATATCAGTCAATTCAAGTGTTTTGTGGTCCATATTAAAATTTATTTAGGAATTCAATAACAATGATAGCATTATTTTTTTTTTGGGGGGGGGAGAGATTCACAAGGAAAAGGTTCAAACGTCTAGTTGCTAAGATCTCAAAAAGGCCCCAACAGCAGTTTTGTGCTGCAAAATTGTTTAGCTTCAGAGATTTACATGAAGAAAGTCCTAATTTATGCTTAAGTGGAGCTTCATGGTGTGTCCTTCCTAATTCCAGAAGCGTGTAGAATGCCAACTCCATTAATCCTACCACGTCACAGCTGGGAGGGAGGGGAGTAGGTGGTTCATTAGTAGAATCTGTTACATTTGTGATACTCATATGTGCACTGAAACTGTGTGGCTGTGTAACAAAAACTCTAGAATCTTCAGTATTAAAATCAAGGGCAATTATGAGTCATTACGTGCTTGCACAGTTGGCTTGACCAGGAACTAAACATTGCCATTTTTGTGCGTA